>JADPWL010001390.1:0-10753 GCA_019059595.1 Marasmia exigua | reverse complement strand
GATGGATAGCGCTCCGTAAAATTGCATTTGCAGGGTTTATTGTGGATATAAGCTGCATTCGTTTACACTATTACAACTTAAGTTCAAATCGCTCAAAGAGCTATGGAAGGGGCTATCTCGAGTATCTCTGAAGGACCGCTCAAAAGGAGTAATCCGACAGAGAACCAAGTCACCGCATAGCCCACAGACCGATTATCAAATGAAGTGGGCAGGGGCTTGTATATTAGCCGCAAACTGACAGCCATTGGAGCCGTAAAGTCATTGAGTGGAGACAGCGACTCGGTAAGCGTAGTGTAGGACGCACTGCGACTAAGGATGGGATGATGCATTCGAAGGCTGGCGGTGTGGGCTGGTGAGATGGCCGAAAATCGGAGCAGTGGCGTGCATTAGGTGAGACCTATGTCCCAGTGGACGAGGTGTGGGTTGGCTGATGATTAACAAGCTTCTTTCCAAAAGTGCAAAAAAAAAAAATAAAAGAAGACCACATTATATACTCACTTAGGGATCTTCAAGAAGACGAGCGTACTCTTTTTGGTAAAAGATAGGCACATGACGGATATGATGGCGCCATTTGGTAATGAAACCCGCCTCATACGCGAAAAGTCGTGGTTTTTGCTCCCCGCCCTATACAAAGACATTATTTATTATTTTTCTTTATTGCACTAAGAAAATAAAGTACAATTGGCGGACTTTATGCTATACACATTCTCTACCATTCGTAATATCGGGAAGATGACCCTTGGTTTGTCAGTCTGGGTTTAGTATATGTATTTAAGTATATATTTGTATCTAATGTCAGATATCCGTCCACCAGACGGAATCAACGTAAATAGATTTGAATATGTTCATGGGGCGGCGAGATTATTATTAACGGTGACCTGTTAATCTAGATTCTAGCAAAAACATACCTACATTTTTTTTTCTTTAATAAATGTTTCACAACATCACTTCTTCTGCCTTTTTTATTGTAAATTATCCGCGAGTGACTAATGAACATGAATGTAATGTAATCATGTATCCTAGCCTTATATTGGGTTTTTTGGATTAATTTCTGTAGCTTGTTAGGTGTCTGAATAATAAATAAATAATAGCTACATTGATCTGACTCCGAGATAGGTAGCCCGTGCAAACCTGTGTTCGGATTCAGGACCAACCAGCGAAATACAATACGTATAACATGCTATGCCACAAATGTTTAAACCGTTTAGTAGATCGAACCCGCAACCCTTGCGCCAAGAGGCTAGCGTTCACTCCACTGATCCAAACGAGTCGTCACAATATTCAATTTTATACTAAAACACTTATTAATCTTTCTTAAACTAAGGTTTTCCATTGTAATATGGAAAGTCAGAAACAAGAACAAAGCTTACAAAATACCCAGACTCACACCTAATTTTCTGTTCTCAAAAAACGTATTCTATATTGTTTTTTACTTCACACGGTCCTAACATTAGAATTTATTTACAGGATTCTAGCATGTACCTTATTTTATATACCATTGTACCTATTTTTGAGTTTCTTCCGATATTTCGCACTGTTGCATAGCGCCATGTGGTCACGGAGTAACTGAAGTTTTTGAGGCGCTTGCAACAGTGCTGAAATACCAAAAAACTCAAAATTAGTACATGGTAGAAATCCCTTAAAGTAACTATTCACACGTATTCTTTCAGAAATTCTCAAATAAGTTATATATTACACGAGGAGTTTCACGAGTTGTTCTGTTACACATACTGAATGCTTTCGTTTTTAGTTGACATTATTAATATATCCCCAACCAATTACGGCTACGGGCGGCACTCTTCAACTAATCAGCCCCGTACCCAGAATATAGTCGCTCAAGTGTGTGCGCAAAGCAAGTGCCACTTATATATTCCAATTAGGACACTAGCGTGACCCGACCAAACAGATGGAATCGGGACCACGCTAAAGTGCTTTGCGAGGCACGGGGTTCAAGACGCGCCCACTTCCAAACCTCCGGGCTGACACCTAAGAATTTCTTAACGAAAACTTAGTACAAAAAAAAAAAATTTTTTGTTGGCCCAACCCTGCGATCGCGACCCGCTACCGCAGTGCGCATCCCGTTCGCTTAAAAGTGCGACCTACTAACCACTGCGCCACCGAGCAGTATTATTTGTATAACTAAACAGCTATAGTTTTAACACAAATAAACAACATTCGTCGGGTATTAGTTAGCAAGAAGTATGTATGCTCTGTGCTTTGTAACTTTTTAACTTCAGGTGAAATTATTACTCGATGGACCAACAATACCTACATAAGTGTACCATCGAAACACGTGCAACACATAGCACTTGTTTCACTTCCGGAGCGGAAGAACATCACAACTAGTTGTTGAACAATAATATAACTCACGATGGGCCCGGCGCCGGACTCAGGGCCTTAATAGGATTAACGACAAGTACTGGGCTCCACATAATACCAGCGCCATGGCCTACAAGAAGGTTAGAGGAGCTCGGATCTCACTCAGATTAAGTCGTTTGGCTTTAGCTGAGTTGAACTCCGGCTATAAATAGTACTCGGTCAAATTATTTTAACTTGTAGGTACTATATTTTTTTTCTTTGTATTATGTGTTGTTTTTACTTTTGCTTTACATTTCGCCAGTTTTGTTTTTATTTGTAATGTGTGTCGTGCGTGTTGATAAATAAATGTATTTCTAGTTTTTTAGATTTTCGCGTTGCATTATACCTACAATGTATCATACGGGGTTTTAAAGCGATTATTATTACTTAGCGGCCGCCCCGCGACTCCGTCACGCGTAGAAAAGTAACTTTTTCCCCCCTTTCACCCCTTACAACCCCATTTTCGCAATAAAGTTAGCCTATGTCCTTTCTCAGGGGTCTAGATTATCTGTATACCAAATTTCATTTAAATCCGTTGAGTAGTTTTGGCGTGAAAGAGTAGCGAGACAGACAAGACAGAACAGAGTTACTTTCGCATTTATAATATTAGTATGGATGTGCACTCACATATTTGGCTCGACCGGTTCGCTACGTTACAGCACCTTGGGGGGGTTCCCCCCCCAAAAAAACGAGCGACTTCTTTTTATCTATACTTTACTTTACAGACTAAGACTATTTACTGATTTAAAATCAACATTTCTACATTCATCACCTGATTTCCGGCACTTGTTGACGTGGTGGAAGGTTGTGCCAGCGCACTTATACACCACTGTTGTTGCGGGTGGACACCCGCGGGCTGCGGCAACCGCTTGCCATCAGGTGATCCGTCTGCTCGTCTGCTACCTATCACTAATTATATAATTAAATATTTGTCAAAAATTACATTAAAATAATTTCAAATTGATTTATTTTTTAATATTAACCGCCGATTTTTAAGTTTTTTTGGTTCTGATTTGGAGTGATGCAGTCAAAAAGCAAACCCAAATGCTTGGGCAACGTTTTGTATTGCAGCTTTCTTCACTATCAGTCATTATCTAATACTATAAAAGTCCGTGTCGATACGTCTACGTTATTTAAAATTGTAAGGCCGTCCTTATTAGGCCCCCCCCTGTAATAAGATAACAGGAGGATGGCAGTTCGCAGAGTGTGGTGTTTAAGAAGCTAAGGTACTAACACAAGCGCACTACGTGTCAGATTACAGTCGCGACACGTTAAGTTAACTCATGGCGGCGGCAATCGATTACCACAGGTGATCCGTCTGCTCGTTTGCTCACAGGACGATCTTGTGAGCTCTGACTACTGACCATCCAACCTTTGGACGGCTGTCACTTTCTATCATGTACCTATACGTTGCCACCTTTCGGTGTGAAACACTGGGCCCCGTGGGGCTCCGACCTCTCCCTTTTCTTCCGTTACTTCTAGCTAAGCGTTTGGTCGAAAGTCACGGGAGAAATCAGGCTGGCAGCTACTTGGTCCAGCGAATTTCGCATCGCAATCCGCGTGAATGCCGTCAGCTTTTTGGGTACACTGCCACAGGACCCTACTTGTTTTAATTTTCCTTTTACTTACTTTTAGCTTAGTTTTTAGTTATGACGACGCCACTTGGATCAGTGGTAGTGAATGTTTGCTCTGTGGCAAGGGTTGCGGGTTCATGTTCTGTGAGTATTGGTCTGGTGTTTTCCCTGTGTATTTAATATTCTTTACAAAGAAAAGTATTATATGTATATATTAGTAAGCTGCTGTAATTTCTCTGATCCGTAACACAGTGCTTGACCTACCTATCTTGGAGCCGATCAAGTATGTTATGTTGTGAAATAATTTTGTTTGCATTTCTTTAAAGAAATTTTTCATTTAGTTTATATTAAAAATAAGAACCTGTATTTCTTTCTACGGTGATTATAGAAAGAAAATCTTATGAGAAGATAAAAATTCATTATTTTTTTAAGATACTACGAGGATTATTGTAATCCTAAAGAAATCAATCAATTGACATTTTTGCTAAAATCCAAGGATTACCAGTTATTTTACGCTTTATAATTAATGAACATTGTAATACTAGTCAAAAACGTGTATAAACAGGTTTTTACCAAATGGCAAAATAAAAAGCGCCTCTTTAAAGATTAAATTCATAAAATATAATACTCGCCCGAAGTTTTCAAGATGATTGACTCGGAAAGCTAAGACCGAGCGCACCCGGTGAAACGAGCTATTTCGAAACACTTTACAAAGAAAACTTTGAGCAATATTTTATAAGACTATTCGATGCTGAAAATTGAAGTGTAGAGCATAGTAAAAAAGGGTTAACTTTTTGATAATAATTTGAATTTTAAATTTCTATTCAAATTAGTCAAAAAATAGAGATAGAGAGAAGAGAGAGAATTTAGTTAAACCATTTAATGAATTCGTAGGTTTTAAAACCTTATAAGTCTGCAAGTAAACTTGAACCTAGAAGTGGAAGTAGATCTTTAATTAGACCTTAATTGGGATTGTTTTGGACCAAGCCCTTGAACTTGAATCTGGTCTTAGACCTGACCTGTGAACAGAAACGTCTAACGAACTGCACGCAACACGTGAGCTAATTTTTCAATTTAAAAAGCAATTATATTTTATTCTACAATATGAATGCTACCAAAAACCGTGTTTAGAAAATATGGTTTTTGTTGAGTTTAAATATTCAAACATCAGTCAGTTAAAGTTCGATTTGTTAACTGGGTATCCTATTTTTGTGGTGAACAGTACGGCTGGTTAATGTTTGACTTAACTATTACTGCCCGTTTTCGTAACTGTCTGTTATCTAGATTTGGTGAGCTCCGCCCTAAATGTACACAAATTGAAACACAATATTTGAAACTTCATAATGAGAAATTGGAAACTTCGAAGGTTTTCCAATTAATCAATCAACCTCTCACTGCCTATCGTTGAACGGAGGCGTTTCCAACCGAGCGCCAAGTATTTATAAACTTTTTTTTTGGTCTATAAGGCAACGCTCGACCACAATCCCACCTGATGAAAGGCGATGATGGGGTACAGGATGATACGCGTTTGCCTAAAAGATGCCTGTTCACTCTTGCCTTAAAGATTCTCTTTGAAGATTGAATCTGTGCCTGAGCCTTCTGCATCCAAGGCACACCATGATTCAGGATTCAAGGAGTCTGGTAATTACATTTTTTTTTTGGTTTCCCGGGAGAAATGCATTACGCAGACCCTGGCGACTGGGTACTGTGGGACTCACCCTCCGGGCCGCTTCTTCTAACAAGAAGCGACCTGAAGGCATACCCACTAAAACTACCCGGGTTCATCCACCCGTGGGTATGGAATGGAGTCACGGAAACTGCACGAGGCTATTCCCCGCAACCCCACTCCCCAACAGGCCCCTTCACGGGGTGTGCGGCCACGCCCCTCCTCAGGCTGGGAGGAGGGGGGTTGAGGACAGCCGGAAGAGCTGAGCCGTCCCCAACAAGCGGTGGAGGTGCCAATGACAGTGCCGGCACAAGGACCCCCGCCCCTGTTGCCGTCTGGCCAAGTCTGGTAATTACCTGGTATGACCTTCGCAACTCTTTACCAGAGAAAACCGGACCAACTGAATCATGGTTACACGTTTCAGAAACTATCCGAAAAGTGCAGGTTCCCTCACGATGTTTTCCCTCACCGTCGAGCGAATGGTAATATGTACGCACAAAGATTTGAAAAATCTAGAGGTGTACGCTCGGATTAAAACCACGACCCGCTTTATGGGATGCGCGTTCCGAACCACTGAGCTATCTACCATCGCTCCGAAGTACGGCGCTGCCGTTCCTTAGCTATAATCACAGTTTTTTTTTATGTGATAAAGGGCAGACGAGTAGTCAGATCACCTGATGGTAAGTGACTGCCGCTGCCCATGGACACCGGTACCTTCACTCACGCAGCGAAGCACAGCCCAGTGCTGCTACACACCGGTTTTCTGTAAGGCCGTGGTATCACTCTGGTCGCGCCAGCTCATTCTTATTTATTTATTAGGCACATCGATTTCACGGATGTTCATGGGCGGCGATGATTATTTTCCATCAGGTGACTCGCTTGTCCGCCTCTAACAAAAAAAAAATCAACAATATAAACACAAGCATTTTACATATACCTACAAGGCAAGGGACTATTCTAGTGTTTACATCAATTACAGACATGCACATCATGATATTTTAGAGGTTACATTGTCTTGCACGCACAGCGTGGCTCTCTTACGGTTACAATGCTGTTAAAAGTCGATTTTTTATTTATTTTTATGTGATAGGTGGCAGATGAGCATACGGATCACCTGGTAGTAAGCGATTGCCGCCCCCAATGGACACCCGCAACACCAGTGGAGTCACAAGTGCGCTGCCAACCTTTAATCCCTCTTTCCCCCAGATTGGGCCTGCGGTACCCTCACTCACGCAGCGAAACACAGCACAGTGCTGCTTCTCGCAGGTTTTCAGAGAGTATCACTCCGGTCGAGCCGGGTCATTCAATTTAACATTTTATCATCTTCAGGATCAGAAAATAATGTTGAATCTAACCATCTCTCCCAAATCGTCCCCGAAAATTAGGCCCCAGGGATTCCTGCAAATTCTAAATGAGACTAACATCGGATGGTTGAATTTTCTTCTAAAATGTTGTAATTTATGAATTTATGTAAATATTCGCCTGGTTTCGGCTGCCGACATAATTCGCGACGTCATATGAGCGGGCACGCGCTGTTTACATCACTAGTTCATTAGCTTTGAACGTCATTAAGCCTGATTCTTTAGTTCATTAAACCCCACCCAAGTTAGGAAATAGGATCCTGTAGTTGATCTTAGAAGTAAAGTAAAGTACAGCTGATAACATATATTTTCCCACGCAGGGCAAAGGCCTCCATCATAGAAATCAAGTTATCGCTACTATAATGTGGATTAGGGCTTAATCACCAAGCTTGCCTAATACAGATTGGTGATCACAAACCAATGCCTACCGAGCTATGTTCGAATAATTCAAATCTACTTTTTGGCTCGACCTGGGAATCGACCCAGGACCCCGAGATCACGGCCCGGTACTTAAACCACTAGACCAAGAGGGTATTGATCTTATTGAGGAGCCCGGGGTATTATGCCCAGGGTATTGTGCCCATGCTAAATAATAAATATTTATCAATTACAAAAATAAGATAGATAGATATTCTTTATTTCACAAAAACCAAACACAAGTATGATACAACAACAACATACAGTACAATAAGGTGTAAATAAATTGTTATAATAATTAATTTGTAGCCCGATCACTGCGTACAAGATAATATTTGAAAATTTCGTATTTACTAACTCTAGACAAATGGCGCTGTATCGATTACAAATTAGTGTTCTGATCTAATTATTGGGGCGTGAGACAGATGGCGCTTTTAACAAGTATTTTCCTGTTTTACGAGTACACTTGGACCGTGATCCAAGATTCGGGAAGTCTGGTAAATTACAAAGAAGCCACTGCCGTCTGACCTTCGCAACCCTTAGGGAACCAGACCAAATGGATCACAGTTACACTATAGAATCATTATCTCTATTATCGTAGGTATATCCATAATTATGAGAAACTAGCCGAGACGTGCAGGTTTTCCTCACGAAGTTTTTCCTCACCGTCTCACCTCACAATGAGCTACAATATCATTCTAAAACTATTACATTCATACATAATTCATGTAGGTGACGGGTTGGCACTCACTGTAGCATCGCCAATCGGTTTTTAATTTTTTAGCTACCAAACCATCTATTTTAAACAATGTCGGTGTCACGCACATTCTCGGCAAACACCTATACTATTTATTAAATACCATGCACAAATTTGGGTCCGTTTTTGTACAACAATTGATTTCACGGGCTAAAAGTAGCTACTTTTGACGGTAATCAATGTTTCGCGTACGTGGTTGGACCCATTTATGCATAGTTATTTACTAAATAGTGATAAGTTTTTGCCGAGAGGTTGTAGCCGGGTCGGTCTTCTTTTTTATCGACAATGAGCCAAAACTTACAAATAAACATTTAACTTTATATAACCGCCGACAAATGATAAATAGTCTTTGCCCTAACTATTCGTTAATGTACTTTTTTACAGACGGACTATACATGATGTAAATTTTTTGATACAGTATACTTTTTAATTGAAATTAACACTCCGTCACGTCCCCCCGAAATTAAGTACCATTTAACACCTTCTGTCACGCTTTTATCTATTTTTTTTTTACCTAGTTCAATCATGCTAATGCACTACGAGGTGATAAAGTTTAAATGTCCATTAATTTCATGGTGAATTAGGATATCTTGATTGTGTAACGTATATTTTTTTTATATAAGTAATTACTTCATAATTTACTGAGGACGGCTCATTGTCGATAAAAAAGAAGACGACCCACCCCCAAAGTGTTAAAATAAGAGCCGGTTTAGGTAGTTAAATTAAAAGTATATTGGCGTCGCTAGTGTGCCCCTACCCGGCCTTAAGTATATTACTTCTCAGTACTTAATACACAGAACACAGTGACCGGTTTTTTTGTTCACTGACAGAACATCCAATTCATTTACTAAAATTGCTTTAAAACCTTTGATTCATCAAAGATAGAATTGGTGTAATTCTTAGTTAGGAATATATTAACCTACTATACCTACATTTTGCAAAAGGACGTAGGTACATCTACAGAGGTATATATCACAGAATAAAAATTGAAATTCGGTATAACTATTTCACAGATCGTTTTCATCTCATATGGAATATTGAATTGAAATATTCAATTTGCAGTGCGAGTACTTATTGCGTCCAGCATATTAAAATGCAATTTGCTACGATTCTGCTCCGTAGTCGCTACGGTGCGCTACGAGTACCGTCTGTGCCTACGTGTGGACTACGAGACATCGACTACGATATTAGTTTCCCACAGAGGGAAACATTTGTTTATGGTCTTTTATGAGTCCCAAAACAACATAAATTAAACTATCAGCCTCTAACTTGTCCCAGCACAAAGGCGCTCCTTATAGAATTCTAGTTATAAACTCTGTAACGTATACTTATTGATTTACAGAAGGCAAGCAATTAGTGCAAAGAGATTTTATTTAAATAGTCCTATTTTACAAATAAGTCCTACTTAAATAACTAGAACTTAAACTATAAAAACAATAACGTAAAATATGTACTTACAAAACTTGGTTATAAACAAAATATATACACCAAATACATTTTAATACATTTGTAAAACCAAAGTAATAAACTATATAATTTTATCAATATAATTATGGAAACAGTAACTACTCAATATAGGTTTCATTCACTTCAACAACAAACGCACAAGCACAAATATTTTATATTAATACTCGTCGCAGTCCGATTGGTCGCGCCGAACAAAAGATCCTTAGCTTGGGGTCCGGTGACGTATGCGCCGCCGTGTCTCAGCGCCGATGCGCTTCTGCCCACACTTGCCGGGTCCGACCGTCCTGGAGATGAACCTTACTTGATTTCTCATTTTTTATTACTTTATACGGCTTAAACACGAAAATAATTTCACCTTCAAACTTAAATTTATTGATCTACTTAGTATTTCAGGTTTTAATCGTCCCATACTGGAACACCCACCGGGTTGAGACATCAGCTGAAATATAAAGAACACCCACCGGGTTGAGACATCAAGCTGAAATATAAGAAACACCACCGGGTTAGACATCAGGCTGAATATAAGAACACCCCCGGGTTAGACTCAGGCTGAAATATAAGAACACCCCGTGTGAGACATCAGCTGAAATATAAAGAACACCCACCGGGTTGAGACATCATGCTGAAATATCAAGAACACCCACCGGTTGAGACATCAGCTGAAATATAAAGACACCCACCGGGTTTAGATCTCAGGCTGAAATATAAAGAACAACCACCGGGTGAGACATCAGGCTGAATATAAAGCACACACCACCGACCTGTACAACAGAGTACATACCACCAGTTAAGGCGTCTGAAGACGTCTACGGAGTCAGATAGGTGGACCGCTGGATTGAGCCAAGGGGAGTTGTATGCAAAATACAGGCTCAGCGACCAAGACCGCTAGGCACGACCAAACCGCGACCTCTTTATCTACTTTTTCTACTAAATAAATTATTCGCTGTATTCATACTTCGCTTTTCTTTTCTTTCTTCTTTGGTCCCTATGTGCCAACGCTACTATGATGGGATTGCTTATTCACCACGCTTGCAAATGGGGACTGTGATCACTAACCCCGAGCTATGTTTCGAAAATTCGCAAACAAACGGGCGTTCATAACATAATAAAAACCGGCCAAGTGCGATCGGCTTCGCGCACAGAAGGGTTCCGT
>JADPWL010001388.1:0-25160 GCA_019059595.1 Marasmia exigua | reverse complement strand
GTGTCTCTCCCGATGGATCTTTGCAGGTAATAACCGAAGCAACCGTGCCCGGTCATTACCTGCGCCATCCGGAAGGAGACGACACCGTGGGCACGCTCAAGCCACCGGTCCATGACCGGGGCGAGCGCGTCGAGGGTTCTGCGGCCGTAACGGGTGAGGACGAGGTGCTCCGACCATCGCCTCAGGAGGACCTGTCGGGCCTCCTTCCGTACGGCCTCCCGCTCGACGGGGCAAAAGGACTCCCCTTTTGCCCTTTTCTCCGCCGCGAAATCATACACGGCGGAGAGCACCACGGCGTCTGACTCCCATGGAGGGGTCTCAGCGAGCAAACAGGCCACGTCGAAGCTTACCGTGCAGTAAGTTCGAGCGACCCGTTGCCGTTGTAAACCTGATTTATGTAATATGTATAATTTTTATGTAATAATAAATAGAAATAAAAGCTACTAGCTTTTCGCCTGGCATGTTAATACATACCCATGTATTAACATACCCATGCACTTGCACAAACATTAACGCCCTCATCCACGCACGTTTAGCACACATAAACGCACACGCGAACGCACACGCACACACCACACATACACACACATGCACACACACACACACACACACACACACCCACCCACCCACCCACACACACACACACACACACACACACACACACACACACACACACACACACACACACACACACACACACACACACACACACACACACACACACACACACACAGACACAGAGACAGACACAGAATTGTTTCTTTTTTTATTTTAAAAGTGTCTCTGGAAGGAGCGGCTACTCCTAATACAAGTATTTTATACTTAACAGGAGGACCCCACACACGCATGTAATGTAACTGTTAAAAAATAAAGAAATTTTGTATTTTTTGTATTTGTATTTTTGTAAATCCGAGCTGATCGTTTACGACTCACACTGTCAAAAAGTTATCAGATCTCATGTCGACCTAAGCTTTTGGCCTTAACTATACAATATCTAACTTCACAATCTTAAATGCTACACGCCTGTCCTAATAAATGAAACCATGTTTGCGATAGATCTGGTAACCCATTTGCTTGGTAGAGGTTGACCGCCGGTGTGCGTAGCGACGGGGTTTTTCAGTAATTTTAATAATTTTTTTGTTTTAAAACATAATAAATAGGTTTTCTCAATTACGTATTCAATACCCATGATACATTAATATTACATACATTTTATGTGCTAAGCGACGCTAGATTTTGTTTTTGTTCAAAACTCTTTTAAGATACTTTTACTTGTGAGGGCATCGGTGGCCGTACCCGGGGGAACGGAGGTTTCAAACGTTGTCAGCGCACTTGTAACTACACTGATGTCGCGAGTGTCCATGGGCGGCGGCAATCGTTTACCATCAAGTGATCCGTCTGCTCGTCCGTCACCTATCACATAAAAAAAGATAAATGTGTACAAGCCTACAAACAAACAAAGCGAACAAAGTATTTAAGGATCGGTTCTGCGGCGAATAACTTAGAGTTACGGAAAGCGCATTGCAGGCGGCATAATTGCAACCTGGGCCCACTCGCTGTTCCTAAGAGACAGAGCAGACTTGCAACTTTTAGAATCAGCATTTTTTTAATACTTGCACAGTATATTGGCTCGCCTCAGCCTGATGGCAAGCAACAGTGGGAGAGCCATGCTTCGGCCTGAATGGGCTGGAGTAATACCACGTCCTCACATAAAATCGGCGTGAAGCAGTGCATGCGCTGTGTTTCACTGCGTGAGTGAGGGTACTGGAGGCCCAATCCACTAATTAAGCAGCGCACCACTGGTGTTGTAGGTGTCCATGGGCAGCTGTCCCTATCGCCCCCCTCTAGCTTGACTGGGGGATGCAGTGTCGGGCCCGCAGTGCAAGTGGGCCCTTCGCCTGGGGAGGGACGTGAAGAAAGGTTTCTCAACCCGTACTCATGTTCTCTCCCCACTCTGGCCATGAGGGAGCGTCGCTGGGGTTTAGTCGGTATGCCTCTGGCCGGCTTCTTGCTAGGAGAAGCCCCCGCCAGAGGAAAGCCCGACATAACCCGCCAGCCCCCCCGGCAGGAGGGTATGCATAAGGCATTCCCCAGCGCCAAAAAAAAAGGCATTGCTTCTGAATTTTTTAATAGTAGCACTGTTAATTAGATATATTGTCTTGCCTCAGCCTGATGGTGAGCAAGAGGCGAACCCATGTTGCAGTAATAGGCGGCAACAGACGCGATGCCACTTTTGTTGGCGCTGCCATATTAGCGACGCCAATCGATTTTATTTGTAGCTACTAAACCCGATCTATTTTAAACAATTTTGGGGCTTCAACCTCTCGGCAAACACTAATACTATTTATTAAATAACCATGCACAAATGTTGGGTCCAACGCGTACGCGACGAGATGCTTCTACATGCTTTGTTTGAAGGAATCCATATTGTAGGACAAAGGAAAGATACGCCAGCAACGAGTTCCATTGAAACTCGTTGCCGGCGTAAGAAATAGGAGCTGCCAAACATTTTAGACTGTAATGGGATGTTTTCTACGGTAAAGATTTAGCCACTTTTTAATGTTCATTCGTCATCGTCAGCCCATTTAAGTCCCCACTCCTGGGGCACGGGCCTCCCTCAAACATATGAGGGTTAAATGCCATACTCACCACGCTTGGCAGACGGGTTGGCGAGGGTTTTGATATAAATGCAGAGTTTTCCTTCTCTGGGTGCTGATGATCGTGTCAGCAGCTTTACCTTAGTCGCCTTTTACGACAACTCGGTAAGAAAGAGGGTGGCCTATTCTACTCTGCCGGGGACCACACGGCCACACGGCTTTTTAATGTTATTATGTGACAAACAAGCAAAAGGATTGTATTCTCTAAGGAGCAAGCGATTGTCCATAGCCCGTAGGCACGCAGCACCAGTGGAGTCACAAATGCACCAACCTTTAAACTGCCCGTACCCCCAGATTGGGCCTCCGGTACCCTCACTCACTCGGCAAAACATACAGCAGGTGCTGCTTCACGCCGTTAATCGTCCTCTTTGGCTTTTCCGTAAAGTAAAGTAAGTATCAGCCTATATACGGTCCCACTGCAGGGCAGAGGCCTATGATGGAATAGAAATCAAGACTTCGCTACTATGATGGGAATAGGAACAATCACCACGCTTGCCAAATGCGGATTGGCGATCATCACAAACTCGACCTATTTTGCCGTAGTCTGGTAAAATTAGAGAAATCTATAGATACTAAGTCCCTATAAATTGGCAGTTTTAGTCTCCTAGACAATAACCATAGCTAGTCATAAAATGGCTATTTCCGAAATGAACCTACGCCCCTTGGCTTGGTGCCACTCGCAATCAAAGCCTCCGGTTTTAGATTCCATCTTCACTGTTTAAGACCCCTGGCTTAGTTCCAATTGTGCGTAGACTATTTGGTACAATGTAATTCATACTCGTACCTTAGTGCAGTGTTGCCAACCCGAATTTTAGAAAATTAGTAGATCATGCGCCAAAAGTTGGTAGAAGTTGGTAGAATTTAAAATGCAAAATTGGTAGATCTACCACCTCAATTTAAAAGATTTTTTAGGAAAAAAATGCATAAACTGTTCTTTAAATGTTTATTTTTTTAAATTATACATATTTTTATTGAACAATTTTAAATGTTCAGCGCTAGGCTGCCCGTCCGTTGCTATGAATCTTTTAGTACGCAACAATCCCTCTAGAGTCTCCGTGCAAATTCGGTTTCTCAGGCAGGTTTTCATATTATTAATTGCAGAAAACAATCTCTCTACATTGGCGCTACTATGTGGAAGTGCGAGTAATTTTCTGATGAATTCGCATAGCAAGGGAAACATTGGAGACTGGTCTCCTTTTTTAATGGATGAAACATGCTTCCAAAATTCTTCAGGTGTAGGATCCACATTTTTTTCTGTGAAATTAAATGGCATGTTTCGTAATAATCTCCACTCTCGGTCCAATTCGGTAATATTTTCTGGGCATAGTCCTGAAAATAAAAATGTGTGCCTTAGTTTTTTCGAATGTAATTTCTTTGGCTATTTCACAATTTGAGCAAACATTTACAATAAGTTTCTTTAAGTCACCTGAAAAATAATATTATTTGAATAGCTATAGTATTCAATGTCTTAAAATTATTTTTTGTGAATCAAATACAACAAAACATAGTCTACATTTATTAAATAATGAATTTGTAGACCAAGTCACAAGCATACTAACCAGCAATGTTAAAAGGCAAATTATTTTTTGCCAAAAAACACCAACTTCTTATTTCTCCAAATTTGATTTTATCCTCTAATGACTTTTTTGAGTGAGTTTGCCCAAACTGGGTGATTGATAGTTGGCTTGCCAAACCTGAAAATAAGCAGTTACTTTTTTAAAAGATTAATCTTTTATAAGTATATTTAAAAAATAGATAAAACATGCACAATCATAGGCAATCAATGATAATTTTTTTGTAATATTATTAGCAAAATTTTTATTATTCTATATTAAACTGAGCATAAATCCACCGAATAGGTCACCTTTTACACATGCTACATGCTTTAAACTATTGGCATGTTTATTTAGAATAAATCTTCCACCAGCACACTTAAGATCACACCTACATGATTTACAATAAAAATATTCTTCTCCCTTGGTACTTTCTTGAAGCCAACTAGCAAATTCCTTGTCTTTCTCCCATAATTTGGAATACTTTTGTTCATAGTGCCTTTTTCTAGCTTTTCGTGGCGGAGTTCCTAACCTGGAACTCTGTACTTCGCTTTCGCTGCTGTCAGCATCCATTGTACAAATAAATGTACGCAACACCGAAAATACAGCAATCAGCACCGTTATTTAGTTTTAACATTATTCTATGGTTTTAACAACACAACAAGTCAAGAACCTAATATAGGAGCAGATTTACCATTAATACCGCAACAAACCAACAAAGTTTATTATTGACAATGACAGATGATAATGGGCGCGAAAGTCCATTTTACGAAAAAAGTCCCCTGGGAGCGGCGTCACTTGTCATACAAATAGGCTTTCTATCTCTTTCCCACTCATTACGTAGACTGCCATGTCATTTTAGTTCATCAAAAATCCGGGGGACTCTTTTCGTGAAAAGGACTATACGATATGGCGCGAACGGCCAGCAGTTGCTGTCTTTTGTTTTTTTGTTTATGGTCTTGAGTCTGGACGTATGACGTATCGTCGCATGACTCACGCATCATTTAATTATTTCAATGTGGTGAAATGTCAAAAATAGATAGATTTTAGGTATCGGGTGGTAGATAGGTAGATTGAAGTGAAATTGGTAGATCTACCGAAAAGTTGGTAGACATGGCATCACTGCCTTAGTGGTTCAAAGTATTATATTTGTGATTCGATATGAAATTTTGAAGAAGATAGTGGTTTTTATGCCTTTTAGAAAGAAGTACGCTCTTCTCGACCTTCAAGGTCGTCGTAGCCATCGGGAAATACTGCTGCAGCCAAACCTTTACAAAAGTGAGTTACGATTACCTAAGTGGTAGAAAGTTCCGCGAGAATCGCACAGTACACAGTACTAGAGCGCCAGCCATCGAGATGATGAGAATGGAATGACAATCGCTTACGTGTAGGAAGTGCATCGAACAGTTCCCTCTCTGAGCACTCCCAGTATGTGTTTAATCGTAACCTTGAAAAGCCTAATTACCTAGCTGTGATAACTCTCATCTCCTTATATCATCATCATCATTATTTCAGCCAACAGACGTGATATCTACCTTGCTGGGTGGGTTTCGACCCAAGGTCCCGTATTAATGTCCTATGTTATAAAAAATCTAATATGAAATCGAAATGTCATGGTTTCATATTAGATTTTTTATAACATAGGACATTAATACGGGACCTTGGGTCGAAACCCACCCAGCAAGGTAGATATCACATTATAATATTGTCGGTCATCGTAGTTTTGGCTTCCAGTGATGATAGGAGCATCCATCTTACAATGTGCCGATTAAGGAGTCACCCAGAGTGCAATGGAGAGGGCTATGCTCGGAGTCTCTTTACGTGATCGTGTCAGAAACGATGAAATCCGCAGGAGAACTAAGGTCACAGACATAGCCCAAAGGATTGCATGTCTCAAGTGGCAATGGGCAGGGCACATAGCGAAGAGAACCGACGGCCGTTGCGGTGGAAAGGTCCTCGAGTGGAGGCCACGTACAGGAAGTCTCAGCCGTGGCAGGCCCCCCATAAGGTGGACCGACGATCTGGTGAAGGTTGTGGGAATCCATTGGATGCGGGCTTCACAGGACCGGTCTGTGTGGAGAACGTTGGGAAGGCCTATGTCCAGCAGTGGACGTCTATTGGCTGAAATAATGATGATGATGATATAAGGAGATGAGAGTTATCACAGCTAGGTAATTAGGCTTTTCAAGGTTACGATTAAACACATACTGGGAGTGCTCAGAGAGGGAACTGTTCGATGCACTTCCTACACGTAAGCGATTGTCATTCCATTCTCATCATCTCGATGGCTGGCGCTCTAGTACTGTGTACTGTGCGATTCTCGCGGAACTTTCTACCACTTAGGTAATCGTAACTCACTTTTGTAAAGGTTTGGCTGCAGCAGTATTTCCCGATGGCTACGACGACCTTGAAGGTCGAGAAGAGCGTACTTCTTTCTAAAAGGCATAAAAACCACTATCTTCTTCAAAATTTCATATCGAATCACAAATATAATACTTTGAACCACTAAGGCAGTGATGCCATGTCTACCAACTTTTCGGTAGATCTACCAATTTCACTTCAATCTACCTATCTACCACCCGATACCTAAAATCTATCTATTTTTGACATTTCACCACATTGAAATAATTAAATGATGCGTGAGTCATGCGACGATACGTCATACGTCCAGACTCAAGACCATAAACAAAAAAACAAAAGACAGCAACTGCTGGCCGTTCGCGCCATATCGTATAGTCCTTTTCACGAAAAGAGTCCCCCGGATTTTTGATGAACTAAAATGACATGGCAGTCTACGTAATGAGTGGGAAAGAGATAGAAAGCCTATTTGTATGACAAGTGACGCCGCTCCCAGGGGACTTTTTTCGTAAAATGGACTTTCGCGCCCATTATCATCTGTCATTGTCAATAATAAACTTTGTTGGTTTGTTGCGGTATTAATGGTAAATCTGCTCCTATATTAGGTTCTTGACTTGTTGTGTTGTTAAAACCATAGAATAATGTTAAAACTAAATAACGGTGCTGATTGCTGTATTTTCGGTGTTGCGTACATTTATTTGTACAATGGATGCTGACAGCAGCGAAAGCGAAGTACAGAGTTCCAGGTTAGGAACTCCGCCACGAAAAGCTAGAAAAAGGCACTATGAACAAAAGTATTCCAAATTATGGGAGAAAGACAAGGAATTTGCTAGTTGGCTTCAAGAAAGTACCAAGGGAGAAGAATATTTTTATTGTAAATCATGTAGGTGTGATCTTAAGTGTGCTGGTGGAAGATTTATTCTAAATAAACATGCCAATAGTTTAAAGCATGTAGCATGTGTAAAAGGTGACCTATTCGGTGGATTTATGCTCAGTTTAATATAGAATAATAAAAATTTTGCTAATAATATTACAAAAAAATTATCATTGATTGCCTATGATTGTGCATGTTTTATCTATTTTTTAAATATACTTATAAAAGATTAATCTTTTAAAAAAGTAACTGCTTATTTTCAGGTTTGGCAAGCCAACTATCAATCACCCAGTTTGGGCAAACTCACTCAAAAAAGTCATTAGAGGATAAAATCAAATTTGGAGAAATAAGAAGTTGGTGTTTTTTGGCAAAAAATAATTTGCCTTTTAACATTGCTGGTTAGTATGCTTGTGACTTGGTCTACAAATTCATTATTTAATAAATGTAGACTATGTTTTGTGTATTTGATTCACAAAAAATAATTTTAAGACATTGAATACTATAGCTATTCAAATAATATTATTTTTCAGGTGACTTAAAGAAACTTATTGTAAATGTTTGCTCAAATTGTGAAATAGCCAAAGAAATTACATTCGAAAAAACTAAGGCACACATTTTTATTTTCAGGACTATGCCCAGAAAATATTACCGAATTGGACCGAGAGTGGAGATTATTACGAAACATGCCATTTAATTTCACAGAAAAAAATGTGGATCCTACACCTGAAGAATTTTGGAAGCATGTTTCATCCATTAAAAAAGGAGACCAGTCTCCAATGTTTCCCTTGCTATGCGAATTCATCAGAAAATTACTCGCATTTCCACATAGTAGCGCCAATGTAGAGAGATTGTTTTCTGCAATTAATAATATGAAAACCTGCCTGAGAAACCGAATTTGCACGGAGACTCTAGAGGGATTGTTGCGTACTAAAAGATTCATAGCAACGGACGGGCAGCCTAGCGCTGAACATTTAAAATTGTTCAATAAAAATATGTATAATTTAAAAAAATAAACATTTAAAGAACAGTTTATGCATTTTTTTCCTAAAAAATCTTTTAAATTGAGGTGGTAGATCTACCAATTTTGCATTTTAAATTCTACCAACTTCTACCAACTTTTGGCGCATGATCTACTAATTTTCTAAAATTCGGGTTGGCAACACTGCACTAAGGTACGAGTATGAATTACATTGTACCAAATAGTCTACGCACATTGGAACTAAGCCAGGGGTCTTAAACAGTGAAGATGGAATCTAAAACCGGAGGCTTTGATTGCGAGTGGCACCAAGCCAAGGGGCGTAGGTTCATTTCGGAAATAGCCATTTTATGACTAGCTATGGTTATTGTCTAGGAGACTAAAACTGCCAATTTATAGGGACTTAGTATCTATAGATTTCTCTAATTTTACCAGACTACGGCAAAATAGGTCGAGTTTGTGATGATCGCCAATCCGCATTTGGCAAGCGTGGTGATTGTTCCTATTCCCATCATAGTAGCGAAGTCTTGATTTCTATTCCATCATAGGCCTCTGCCCTGCAGTGGGACCGTATATAGGCTGATACTTTACTTTACTTTACGGAAAAGCCAAAGAGGACGATTAACGGCGTGAAGCAGCACCTGCTGTATGTTTTGCCGAGTGAGTGAGGGTACCGGAGGCCCAATCTGGGGGTACGGGCAGTTTAAAGGTTGGTGCATTTGTGACTCCACTGGTGCTGCGTGCCTACGGGCTATGGACAATCGCTTGCTCCTTAGAGAATACAATCCTTTTGCTTGTTTGTCACATAATAACATTAAAAAGCCGTGTGGCCGTGTGGTCCCCGGCAGAGTAGAATAGGCCACCCTCTTTCTTACCGAGTTGTCGTAAAAGGCGACTAAGGTAAAGCTGCTGACACGATCATCAGCACCCAGAGAAGGAAAACTCTGCATTTATATCAAAACCCTCGCCAACCCGTCTGCCAAGCGTGGTGAGTATGGCATTTAACCCTCATATGTTTGAGGGAGGCCCGTGCCCCAGGAGTGGGGACTTAAATGGGCTGACGATGACGATGAACATTAAAAAGTGGCTAAATCTTTACCGTAGAAAACATCCCATTACAGTCTAAAATGTTTGGCAGCTCCTATTTCTTACGCCGGCAACGAGTTTCAATGGAACTCGTTGCTGGCGTATCTTTCCTTTGTCCTACAATATGGATTCCTTCAAACAAAGCATGTAGAAGCATCTCGTCGCGTACGCGTTGGACCCAACATTTGTGCATGGTTATTTAATAAATAGTATTAGTGTTTGCCGAGAGGTTGAAGCCCCAAAATTGTTTAAAATAGATCGGGTTTAGTAGCTACAAATAAAATCGATTGGCGTCGCTAATATGGCAGCGCCAACAAAAGTGGCATCGCGTCTGTTGCCGCCTATTACTGCAACATGGGTTCGCCTCTTGCTCACCATCAGGCTGAGGCAAGACAATATATCTAATTAACAGTGCTACTATTAAAAAATTCAGAAGCAATGCCTTTTTTTTTGGCGCTGGGGAATGCCTTATGCATACCCTCCTGCCGGGGGGGCTGGCGGGTTATGTCGGGCTTTCCTCTGGCGGGGGCTTCTCCTAGCAAGAAGCCGGCCAGAGGCATACCGACTAAACCCCAGCGACGCTCCCTCATGGCCAGAGTGGGGAGAGAACATGAGTACGGGTTGAGAAACCTTTCTTCACGTCCCTCCCCAGGCGAAGGGCCCACTTGCACTGCGGGCCCGACACTGCATCCCCCAGTCAAGCTAGAGGGGGGCGATAGGGACAGCTGCCCATGGACACCTACAACACCAGTGGTGCGCTGCTTAATTAGTGGATTGGGCCTCCAGTACCCTCACTCACGCAGTGAAACACAGCGCATGCACTGCTTCACGCCGATTTTATGTGAGGACGTGGTATTACTCCAGCCCATTCAGGCCGAAGCATGGCTCTCCCACTGTTGCTTGCCATCAGGCTGAGGCGAGCCAATATACTGTGCAAGTATTAAAAAAATGCTGATTCTAAAAGTTGCAAGTCTGCTCTGTCTCTTAGGAACAGCGAGTGGGCCCAGGTTGCAATTATGCCGCCTGCAATGCGCTTTCCGTAACTCTAAGTTATTCGCCGCAGAACCGATCCTTAAATACTTTGTTCGCTTTGTTTGTTTGTAGGCTTGTACACATTTATCTTTTTTTATGTGATAGGTGACGGACGAGCAGACGGATCACTTGATGGTAAACGATTGCCGCCGCCCATGGACACTCGCGACATCAGTGTGTCAAGTGCGCTGCCAACGTTTGAAACCTCCGTTCCCCCGGGTACGGCCACCGATGCCCTCACAAGTAAAAGTATCTTAAAAGAGTTTTGAACAAAAACAAAATCTAGCGTCGCTTAGCACATAAAATGTATGTAATATTAATGTATCATGGGTATTGAATACGTAATTGAGAAAAACCTATTTATTATGTTTTAAAACAAAAAAATTATTAAAATTACTGAAAAACCCCGTCGCTACGCACACCGGCGGTCAACCTCTACCAAGCAAATGGGTTACCAGATCTATCGCAAACATGGTTTCATTTATTAGGACAGGCGTGTAGCATTTAAGATTGTGAAGTTAGATATTGTATAGTTAAGGCCAAAAGCTTAGGTCGACATGAGATCTGATAACTTTTTGACAGTGTGAGTCGTAAACGATCAGCTCGGATTTACAAAAATACAAATACAAAAAATACAAAATTTCTTTATTTTTTAACAGTTACATTACATGCGTGTGTGGGGTCCTCCTGTTAAGTATAAAATACTTGTATTAGGAGTAGCCGCTCCTTCCAGAGACACTTTTAAAATAAAAAAAGAAACAATTCTGTGTCTGTCTCTGTGTCTTGTGTGGGTTGATCATACATCGGCCTTATTCACACAACTAAAAGAGCATAGAGACAGCGATAATGATAATAATGTACAAATACAAATAAATACAAATACAAATTCTTTATTTGCAAAATATGGGTAGGTATAAAAGCTGTTAAGTTTTGTGTTGGAGTGACGACCCAATGATACCAGTGCCATAGTTTATAAAGAAAACAAATTGTCTATGATAAAGTGTCTGTTAGGCTAACTGTCAAGGATATAAAATATATTTTAAATAATATAATAAAATAAATAAAACACGTTAAGCTCATGAAAATCGCTTTTATCATTTGCATATCACTGACGCCACCATACTCCGCCCACAGGTTATGGGCCCAGGCTCAGTTGATGGAAAGCGAAAATAAGTGAGTATAAAGCAAAGATGGCCAAAGTTCAAATTGAACAGTTAACAAAAGAGAACTATGACACTTGGAAAATCCAAGCCGAAGCGGTGCTCATCCGAGCTGGACTACACAAATATATTGAGGAATACGATGACCGAGAGAAGGAAAAAGACTTGCAGGCCAAAGCCGAATTACTCCTTATTATATCTCCATCGGAACTTCGCCTCGTAAAATGCTGCAAAACAGCGAAAGATGTGTGGGACACGCTAAAAGGTGCGTACGAGAGTAGTGGACCAGCAAGAAAGGCCACACTCCTCAAAAAGTTACTTCAAAAGAAAATGAAAAGTACTGAAACGGCAAGGGAACATATCAATGAATTTATGGACATCGTAGACAAATTAGCCAATATGAACATCAAAATTGACAAGGACTTACTCGCAGTTATGCTTCTATATAGCCTTCCTGATAGTTTTGAAAATTTCCGTATCGCGATAGAGTCACGGGATAAGCTGCCCACTCCAGAAGAATTAAAAATAAAAATAATCGAAGAGAGCGAGGCCAGATTAAACAAAACTGAAGAAAAAGAAGGAGAGGAAGGAGCCTACTATGGTAAAAAAGCAGTGTACCAAAAGTCCAGGTCAACATTTCAAAATAAGAAAAAAATGAAATGTGAAAACTGCAACAAGTTGGGCCATGCGACGGAAAAATGTTGGTTCAAAAACAGGGCGGTCAATACCAAGAGCCAGATCCCAAACAAGAACCTATACTGCACCGAAGCGAACTACAGCAGCGCCGTGTCAGCATCCACTAAATGGTGCATAGACAGCGGGTGCACGTCGCACATGTGCAATGACAAATCTTACTTTGTGTCACTAATGCCGACTGAAAACGAAAAACTAAAATTAGCTTCCGACAAAACGGAAGATGTTGCAGGGAAAGGAATGGCGAGAATAAAGGTAAAAGGGGTAACCATCAACCTCCATAATACCCTATACATACCAAATCTCACAACAAATTTAATCTCTGTATCCAAAGCGACGGACAGTGGCAGCACTGTATTTTTCAAAAGAGATAAGGCAATAATAAAAGATGCACAAGGAGAGGCAATAATTACCGGTATAAAGACCGAAGGCCTATACTATGTCAATACGGACGTAACAGAAAAAGCCAACCTTACTAAAGAGCCAGAAATAAACACTTGGCATCGTCGTTTGGGGCACATAAACGTCCAAGACCTCGACATGGCAAAGAAAAACAAAGCCATCATAGGACTGACGTACAAAGAAAAAGAGCTACAAGAATGCGACACCTGCATAAAGGGGAAAATGACAAATTTACCTTTTCCGAACGAACGACGTGAGGAAACGAGAGCCCCTGAAAGGCTGCATACCGTACATACAGACGTATGCGGACCTATGCCAGAAGAAAGCAATGCAGGAAGCAGATATTTCGTCACATTCACAGATGAATATAGTCGCTATGGAAGAGTTTACTTTATGAAGAACAAAAATGAAGTCCTAGAGAAATTCAAGGAGTACAAAAATGAACATGAGAAATTTACCGGACATAAAATTAAAATCCTACAATCAGATAACGGAAAAGAATATTGTAACCGTGAATTCGACTCTTATCTTAAAAATAATGGGATTGCAAGAAGATTATCAGCTCCTTACACGCCACAGCAGAATGGTTTAGCTGAAAGAAGAAACAGAACGCTTTTAGATAAGGCTCGCTGTATGCTAATAGAATCGCATCTGCCTCAAAGTTTCTGGGCTGAAGCTATAAATACAGCAAACTACATAACAAACAGAGTACCATCAAAAGCTACAAATGGAAAAACACCCTTCGAAAAATGGGTAGGATATACTCCATCAGTCCGACATTTTCAATGTTTTGGAACAAAAGCTTTTGTACTCAACAAAAGAAATGTAAGAAAATTTACGCCGAGAGCAAAAGAAGGAATTTTTGTTGGATATGCTGAATCAACAAAGGGTTACAGAATCTGGATGGATCATCTTCAATCAGTCACAATAAGTAGAGACGTGAAATTCATTAATAAGATGTACTATGAAAAGGAGGACAAGAAACATCACGTTGAGGGGGGCAACGTCGGAAGCCAAAGCAAAATACAGATTGAGCTACCTTCTATTGACCAAGCTGAAACGTCAGACGAAATCCAAGATCAATATGAAGAGTGTCAATCGTATGAAGACTACTTACCTCCAAACCAACATGATGACTCGCCTCCAGAAGATGAATACTTACGCGACGATGAAGAAGAGCGCACGCCACCTGAAACAGGAGGAGAAACGATTAATGAAGAATCGACTCCAGAAGAACCTGTAAAACAAAGACCAAGGAGAGAAAGAAAGAAACCTGCATGGACCAAAGACTATGAGTCAGAATACTCAGAAGAAAGCATGCTAATAACAGAAAGTACTCACTTGGCTGAAGAAAACATTGATGAACAGGAGTGGCATGACGCAATAAAATCTGAAATAAAAGCACACATTAAAAATGAAACATGGAAAATAGTAAAGAAAGAAAAAGGTATGAATATAATAGACCATAAAATGATACTCAAAAATAAAACCTCTACAGACAACACTATAATAAAAAAGGCAAGACTCGTGGCGCGAGGTTTTAACCAAAAACCTGGCATAGATTATACAGAAACATACTCGCCTGTAGCAAAATTGAGCACGGTGAGATCACTTGTCAGTGTGGCAGTCCAAGAGGGAATGACGTTAAATCAAATGGATGTCACAACGGCCTACTTGAATGGTGAATTAGATGTAGAAATTTTTATGAAAACGCCAGATTACCTAGAAAAGTACCTAGCTGAAATATTGGTGGAAGAAAGTAACAAAGAAAACTTAACACTTTTCCTTAAAACCAAAAAGATGCTTGAAGACTTAAGAAGCACAAAGCAGGGAAATGTTTGCAAATTGCAAAAGGCTTTATACGGGCTAAAACAGTCAGGACGACAATGGAATAAACGCCTTGACAATGAATTAAGAAAACTAGGGTTTGAGCCGTCCGATGCTGACCCGTGTTTGTATACGCTGGTTACAGGAAACCATAAGGTAATCATAGCCATATACGTAGACGATTTCATAATTGCATTCACAAATAAAAAGATTTGGGAAGACATCAAGAAAAAGCTAAAAGCTATATTTGAAATGAAGGATCTAGGAGAGCTGAAACATTGTCTAGGTATAAACTTTGAACGTTATAAAGGAGAACGAATCAGTTTGAACCAGACAAGTTATATAAAGGATGTATTAAAGAAATTTAACATGCAAGATGCGAAACCTGTCTCAACTCCTATGGAGACAGCACTTAAATTAAAGAAGGAAGAAAAACCTGATGAAAGCATCCCTTATAGAAGTCTGATTGGAGCTCTCATGTACCTATCCGTAGCGACGCGCCCTGACATATCTTACGCTGTCAGCTATCTAAGTCAGTATAACTCATACTACGGAAAGGAACACTGGATCGCAGCGAAGCGCGTACTTAGATACCTATCCGGAACAAAAGAATTTAAATTAACTTTCACTAAGGATAAAGAAAGTATGCTTACCGGATACGCCGATGCGGACTGGGCGTCCTGCCCCATGGATAGGAGATCCTACACGGGGTACTGCTTTATGAAAAGTGGTGGGGCACTCAGTTGGGAGTCAAGGAAACAGCAAAGTGTAGCGCTGTCAACGGCAGAAGCCGAATATATGGCCATCACGAGTTGCTCGAAAGAGGCCATACATCTACAAAGACTGCAGGAAGGATTGGGCCAGCGCCAGTCAAAAGTGAAAATTTTTAATGACAATCAAGCTGCCCAGAAGCTGGCCACCAACCCAATTATTAGCAGCAAGTCAAAGCATATTGACATCAAACAGCACTACATTAGAGAAGTCATACAAAAAGGCATGGTAGACATAATGTATCTGCCGACAGAGAATATGATCGCGGACATATTTACGAAAGCTCTACCGCGGCCTAAGTTCGAGAAGTGCCGAGACGAACTCGGACTTGTGTAGGCATGGTATCCTGTGTCAGGAGGAGTGTTGGAGTGACGACCCAATGATACCAGTGCCATAGCTTATAAAGAAAACAAATTGTCTATGATAAAGTGTCTGTTAGGCTAACTGTCAAGGATATAAAATATATTTTAAATAATATAATAAAATAAATAAAACACGTTAAGCTCATGAAAATCGCTTTTATCATTTGCATATCACTGACGCCACCATACTCCGCCCACATTTTGTACAATGGTTCGCCATATTTGGCCAAAAACGGCATGCAAAATTGAGCCAATGTTTATTATTAGGAATTATAAATTAAATTGAATGGATTACGCTACATTATATGGGATACATTCAGCAGATTACAAATAGGTCACAATCTAACTCAAATTAAAATAAATTATATTTCAAATTACATTGGGATAAATTAAATTAGATCATTATTTTAATGTCACAATATTAAATTATATAACGTTTTATCAGATAAGTAGTCATTAACACTGTAGTAGCTCTTTTCTAGTAGCATCCTTTTAACCTTTTGTTTGAATGACATAATGTCATTAGAATGTAAAATACATTTAGGCAAGTGGTTATATAGCCTAGGTGCCATGCAAAATATGCTGTTATTAAATAATGCATGCATGTCTTGTTTGGAGGTAACCGTATTTTATAATTATGTCTTTTGTTTTGGAGTAGCTTGAATTGGGTTATATTCCTACTAAACCGATATTTGAATAATAATGGCCGAACCAAACATAATTGGCGAGACGTCAGCTACACTACGCTGGCTCAGCCACGTCGAGAAAAGGCATTTGGATCATGCTGCTAATCAACAAAAGAGCTTGATATAAATCTAATGATTAATATTTCGATTCTATTTGCCATTGAGTGAAATTTTGACTGTTATCTTACCGTTTGTCGCAGTCGGTCGCTGGTAACTGTCGCATGTATGTGAGCTCCTTAACTCCTACGGCTTATTGGCCCGCGCCTGATATGAAAGTTTCAGCAAACATGCGATATGACCCGTTGTTGCCAACTCGCATATTAAGTAATTTTAAACTACCCCGGATTCTGGATTTTAAATTGGATTATATTGGATGCACTTGGCTTGGCAGCGATGCAAGAGTTTGTCGCAACTGATTACTTATTGATAAGCAAGGCTAGATATAGGTACGTTCGGGGAATCTGGCACATAACCATCTAAAAAGCAAACATAAATAAATAAAATAATAAATAAATATTTCACAACATCACATAATAAGTACATTGATCTGACTGCGAAATAGGTAGCTCAAGCATCTGTGTTTTGGATATCAGAACCAACAGCGGAATTGCAATTATTGCAATACACCGTTATTTATTTATAGTTTACAAAATAGAATATCCACCCGGCAATAATGTATGGAACATCGGATTTTTTTTCGCTTATTTTGAAGGTCTATCATGCTAAGTGATCTTTATTCACGATACCTTATGAGGTTTTCACATTTAATACTTTTCTTTTGTAAATACATAACTTAGTTTTATTACATAGAAACACCCACACCAATATAAACAGACATGTTCATGCACACAAATGTTTGTACTGTGCGGGGATCGAACCGCAACCCTTGCACCAGAGGCAGCGTTCGCTACCACTGATCCAAACGGGTCGTCAAATATTTTTTTGTTTGAAATGACACCATTTATGTGACGTGTAAGCAAGCAATTTTCGTTTGAAAGTGATTAAGCGCCAAATTCCCCGACCGTACCTACTAGGCTACAAGGTGACGGGTAGGGCACACTAGCGACATCAAACGATTTTAATTTTTGGCTACTAGATCGGATCTATTCTACTCTGCCGGGGACCACACGGCCAGGTTGTAACCCCGAAATTGTTTAAAATAGATCCGGTTTAGTAGCTAGAAATTTAAAATCGATTGGCGTCGCTAGTGTGCCCTTTAGTAGTAGTTCTTTTTTATGTGATAGGTAGTAGACTAGCACACGGATCACGGATGAAAAACCCCAACAGTAGTGGGTTCATAAGTTCTAATTAAGTTTCTTTGTTTTGTATTGGGCAAATAAAATTATCATTCATTCATTCATTCATAAGTGCACTACCCCACTTCCCTCTGGATTCGGCCTCCAGTACCCACACTCACTCGGCGAAGCACAGCGCTTTCTGTAGATGGTGTCACTCCGGTCGATCCGGCCCATTCATGCAAAAACGTGACTTTCCCATGGTCAGAATGTGCCAGCGACTTTTAAAATAAATTGTCTGGTAAATATTTCAAATGATGAGAGGAATGCCCTGTACCAAAGGTGTAACGAAGGTTGAATGGCACACTAAAATTTACTTTATTTTTTCAACTGTTATTTTAGGCACACGAAAACGATATTCAAGAAAATGGTTTAAAAATGCCACTGGAACCTTTTTAATCTAAGATCGGAATGACATCTAAACTAACGCTGATAGATTCGATTTCGATTCGACGAAACGTGACTGGTGTATTTTTAAAAAATCGGCGAAATTTTCAGTTTTAGGGTTCCGTAGCCAAATGGCAGAAAACGGAACCTTATAGATTCGTCATGTCTGTCTGTCTGCCCGTCTATCCGTCCGTCGGAATACCACAGCCAATTTTTTCCGAAACTATAAGAAACTATACTATTGAAACTTGGTAAACAGATGTATTTTGTTAACCGCAATACGATTTTTACACAAAAATAGGTAAAAAAATTGGGGGGTCCCCATACTTAGGACTGAAACTTTTCTCTTTTCATGAAACCCATACGTGTGGGTTATCTGTGGATAGGTCTTTAAAAATGATGTTGAGGTTTTAAATGTATTTTTTGTTCTAAAGTTAATACTTTGCGCAATAATGGCGCAATTGTAATTATTAGATACAATTGTTTTACAATTAAGTAATATCTTACTT
This sequence comes from Marasmia exigua, assembly GCA_019059595.1. NCBI lineage: Eukaryota > Metazoa > Arthropoda > Insecta > Lepidoptera > Crambidae > Marasmia > Marasmia exigua. The sequence continues at coordinate 6,532 of JADPWL010001388.1, read as the reverse complement.
GCTGCTCCGGAACCCTTCATGGGCGAGTCCGACTCGCACTTGGCCGGGTTTTGTTATAGAAAGTTATTGAGCAAAAAGAAAAGGCATGTAACTGAATTTGCCTTTCCTGATGTTTTCTTCACGTTTTTCAACGGCCATCGAAAGAGAAAAATAGAAATAATTCCTCAAAGACTCCTCGCCCTTGTCTATTTTTGTTTGCAGACGTTGTGACGTCACGCCTTCCATAGCACTCCTCATGAATAAATAAAAGGCCGTATATTTTGTGAATTACCAGCCATTGCGAGCGAGATGCTTAGGGATTCCAGGTTTTAACTGAAAAGACGGACAGTCAAGGTCATTTCCGTATTTATCCAGACCCCTGGAAACCCTAGATAGAGAGTTCTGTGCAACATCATGACAATGTCGCCGAACTTTGTCGTTAGATAAACCGCTGAAGTACACTAACTTTAGTTGCCATATAGGAATATTAACAAAATATTAACAATTCGTGTACGTTGAGATCACGCCACCAAAGAAGTCCCCTGAAGCGCGCTACAGTTAATTTTTTCTTGCATCACAAATACAATCATCCTCATTATTTCAGCCAATAGACGTCCACTGCTGGACATAGGCCTCCCCCAATGTTTTCTACACAGACCTGTCCTGTGCCACCCGCATCTAATGGATTCCCGCGATCTTCACCAGATCGTCGGTCTACCTTCCACAAATACAATGCCTAATTTAATATCTGTAAACCTTAAAATTCTTACATCAAAATAGAATTATAATATGGTGACTTTTTGCTTATTAAAGGAGTTATACAACGATTGTGGTTAGAAAACACAAACGTTTTTTTTTGGTAAAGACCTATAATCATAACAGCTAGTAAATTGTCGTCGTAGCTTAACCCTTGCAAAGCAAGCTTGCGAAGATGGAGTGGACCACTTAGTTTTAACATCATATTTGGATCATATTAAAATTGTTAAAGATAAAAAGTAAAGACTTATTTAATGAATATTTTGATGAAAGATCAAAAGCAAAGGGTATTTTGTAAAGGACGTTACAACCACAGCCTTGGGGATTTTCATAGATTGACAACTGTTCTCTTAATAGAGAATCACTGATCCGATCAGACACATATCAGTAAAAAATTTGCCTATATGATGAACCACAACAGTAAAATCCCAAATTGCACTATATGAAATGTTCCGGAAGAGTATATAGGGGTGAGCCCTGGCGTCTCATAGCCACTGCGGACCAGTAGATGATGGTATTGTGGGCACAGAAGTCTATCATATATTATTGGAAGTGTTCGAACGAGGCACTGCGAGTACAAAATTAGCCATCAGTACAAATTTTCAAACAATTGTGAATGTGGATGTAGTAGTTTAGCGTTATCCAGAATCGATGTGGCAAAATTTATCTATAAGCTTGTTAAATTTGGCATCCATGCTGAAATGAAATGAAATGAGTGCAGGGAGTGCCTTGTAATTTAGTATGTTTTATAATCGTTCACAGAGCGACATAGTCTATTAAGACCAAGCTCTTTAAATAAAGATTTAAAAAAAATCTTACATCAAATGGAATTATAATATGGTGACTTTTTGCTTATTAAAAGAGTTATATGACTATGTGTTTAGAAAAAAAACGGCAATTTCATAGGTCATCATCAGCAACCCACACTCGTCCACTGCTGGACATAGGACTGACATTCGAAGGCTGGCTGGTGTGGGCACTCATCCAGCCCACACCAGCCAGCCTTCGAATGTCATCATCCCATCTTATCGCATCTTATTTCATAGGTAAAGACGTATAATCATAACAGCTAGTAAATTGTCGACGTAGCTTAACATGTCACTAGGTAGGTAATTCACCGTGATGCATTGTTGCAGCTGGTGCCGGGACTCGCAAACGTGACAGCAGTCGAAGCCGCCCACCCTAGGCTTGAGGTGAGACCAATATAACATAGTTACCAATACGTTTTAAGCCGTGTTACAAAGACGTTTTACGTTTCGGCATGAATGGGCCGGCTCGACCGGAGTGATACCACGGGCCTCACAGAAAACCAGCGTGAAGCAGAACAATGTGTTTCGCTGCGTGAGTGAGGGTACCGGAGGCCCAATCCAGGGAAGGAAGGGGGGTTTAGAGGTCGGCAGCGCACTTGTGACTCCACTGGTGTTTGCGGGTGTCCCATGGACGGCAGCAATTGCTTACCATCAGGTGATCTGTCTGCTCGTCTGCCACCTATGACGTAAAAATAAATAAGTAATAAAAATATACAGTATAATATCACCTAACCTTTTAACTAATAGGCTTAAAGACGTGAAAAATTAATCTACTAGATTGTCACTTACATACAATTGTTGGCTGTGATTTATAATGTCTACTTTTTAATTTCAAGTTATAATCCTCAAACTTTTTTCTCCAAAGAATTAATAGTTAGTGAATACTGAGAACATAACACTGTAAATAAATTTATTTTAGATTACCTATGTACATTCGTAAAACATACAGACAATTTTACAAGTAGAATTCCCGCTCTATCTAATTGACTCGGCTAACATAAATATTTATGATTTTACAAACAAAATAATTTTCTGTGACATCCAGTAATAGTTCGATTTTCCTATATAATAAAATACTCTGTTAGTTAAATTCATATTTTAAATAATGTCATATTTGTTGTCAGATAACGTAAAAGGCAGTTTGACAAAAAATCGTATACGAACTCCGACTTCTATCGGTCCTTGAAGTGTTCGAGCGTAGCTCGAGAGACGTTCATTCGAACTATTTCGATTGTGAAATTTTGAGAATAGGCAAATTAAGTTACTTTCAAAAAAAATTCGATCTTCGAACTTTTTTCGAATGTGAACTTTGTTCGAGTGGCCTGAGAATTGTGCCCCAGGTGGAGAGGTATTTTCATTTTTCGCTGTGGTAGTTACTTAGTATAATTAAATAATATTAATTTATTTATGTAACTTACCCAAAGCTGCGTTCGTTGAGATAAATATCGGCCATCCATACACCAACACTACAACATTTATACCACGAACACTATGAAACAAAAACATGTCAGCTAATGCTTGTAAGAATTATTGTTAACTAGCGGCCGCCCGCGACTTCGTCCGCGTGGAAAAGTAACTTTTAACCCCCCTTTCAACCCCCTTACAACCCCCTTTTCGCAATAAAAAGTAGCCTATGTTCTTTCTCAGGGTCTAGATTATCTGTATACCAAATTTCATTTAAATCCGTTGAGTAGTTTTGGCGTGAAAGAGTAGCAGACAGACAGACAGACAGACAGACAGACAGAGTTACTTTCGGATTTATAATATTAGTAAGGATACCATTACTTTAGGTTAGTAAGACATTTATTGAGCACCACAAGATTAAATTCTACACACCATAATGTACTCATTTTGTTAATTTTAAAATACACACAATTTTAAGATTTAGTTCCACTTTGAAAATTTTCCGAGCTCTGAATTATGACGTCATCATAATGGCCGGGTACCTTTCACACTTCACTATCGGACGGCCAATGAATGCTTTTGTTTTATTTTAAGTTTTAAAAACAGAGTGGCGAAGACATCGTTTGTATACATCCGAAAAATACCAGCACCCGTTGAAAGTTGGAATAGTGAACTTCTTTTTTTGAATTTTGAATTCACACACAGTTTTTTGGGTTTTTTTATGGGAGCCCCTCTTACAATGTAAATGTAATTATTTACTTTTAAAAATGAGTAAGTACCCATCTTACCTATGTATAAAACGAAAATATTCTATGCATAATTCCAGCGTATACCTGTTGCTAATCTGAAACCTTAACTAGTACCATCAATCGGGCAAAAAAAGCGGCAAGGATTAATGTTGTTTTTTATTGGAGATGTTCTTAAAATAATTATTGATTGTATTTTATTTTCATATTTTTAAGTAGTATTTTTACATCATATATGGAAATTTCATTTAGGTAACGGTTTATGACAAAGTTTGCGCAACCAAAGAAGTCTCGTGAAAAGCGCTGTAGTCACCATCAACATTCAAATTTGAGCTTGATTTCCATAAACACAAGGAATGAATTTTAGACTGACCGGATGGCGCAATTGGTAGTGACCCTGCCTCTTACGCCAAAGGTCGTGGGTTCGATCCACCCACCCACCCTGGACAAACATTCGTGCGATGAGCACTTGTGTTTGTTCAGTGTTTGGGTGTAATATATGTATTTAAGTATATATTTGTGTTCCTATGTGTCTGATATCTGTAACACAAGTGCTTAAGCTACTTAGTACGGAATCAGGCTAACGTATAAGATGTTGAGAGAATTAAAAAAAAAATCCACGGGACTTCTTTCGTGGCGTGGACTCAAACTCCAGCCTAACAATGTTGTTCGAAATTCAAAAGTGACAAACGAAATCGGCAAAATACAATATGTATTGTTTTGCCTAGACCCACCCTAAACAGTCTGAGCCTTTTCATAAAAACCCATACTTGAAAAACCGAGCGAAGCCGTTGTTAGTACTGGGGTACGAGATTTATCGTCGGATAAAGATTGGTCGAATCAACTCTAACACGTTTTGCATTTTATATAAAACCACCCATACCTACCCACGTGTCCACTACGTGAAGTAAATTTAAATATTCTCCAAAAATACCACTTATAACATACAGGTCCCATGCCGATTCCTAAATGATGAAACCACAGATTCAATAATAGTACATGAAACCATATCATTAAAAAGCATCAACTATAAAAAAAGTTCTGAGTAAAATTAGAGTTGAGGGAGGCCACGAAAGTCTACGCCCTGTGGCTAGGGGCGTTTAAGAATACTGCTAAGGTTTTCCCGGCCTGTCATAAGAGGCGACTAAACGGGCTTTCGGAGTACGTGAGCGTATCCACTACTGGGGAGTGGCTTGCTCAGCATACGACTCCGCGGGGGACGACGACATTACTGGGTGTCCTGGTAGGTCGTACAGCGTTGAAGGGCTGTATTGCGCCAGATAGGGGTGATGCGGCGAGCGCGATTAGCGGTACGGTCTAGTCCCGGCTGTGGGGTTTCCGACCGCGATTGCGCGGAGATGGACAGCCCATGGGTTTTAGTTAGGGTTTGAGTCCCACACACCACCTTGTTCCCTTCATGTAGCAAGGTGACGGCCATGATGGTTTCCCCTGGGGAAAAAAAATGGCCACGAAAGTCACATCTCGAAAAATCACTCATAACCTCAAACGTGATTGTTTTAGTAATTCTCATCTTAGCGAGTAATTCCCAATTGCATCAAAAATGGTCGCGTCAGAGCTCGGGGTACACTTGGACCATGATTCAGGATTCGGGAAGTCTGGTACCCAATTGCAATGAAACGAATGCCGGCTGACCTTCGCAACCCTTAGACAGGGGAACCTGACCAACTGGGTCACAGTTACACGATAAGAATCATTATCCCAAATTTTATTTTTTTATTTTATAATCATAATCATAATCATAAATCTTTATTGTTTCATTTGGTATACAGGTCTTAAAAATAGCATAATGTCCTCAAATGAACCCTGCAAAGGGTATTACAATGAAAATAATTATATAAATAATAGCATACATTTACATTTCCTCTTAATTATTAAGTAATTATATTAAATGTCTTATAGCAATCGAATTAAACTGAAGTAGATAAATTTATGTATAAATATTAAATTATATATTTTAAGGGTTCAAATATTCATTTAGACTGTAGTAGGCATTTTGCAAAAGATATTCTTTTAATTTTATAATAAAATCGGTATCCTTAGCAATACTTTTTAATATGTTTGGGTAACTTGTTATATATTTTTATTGACATGTGCTCGGTACCTGAGCTTACTAAGTGCAACTTTGTGAAAGGTGTGGCTAATTTATTACGGGGTCTTAGGCCATGCGATTGGGGTATTACATCATCTTTTTTAGTATATCTATCAGGGTTTTTACGGACTAATTTGCATAATTCAAAGATATATAAGGATGTCAAAGTTAGAATCTTTAATGTGTATAAAATGTGGTTTACAACTTTCCATCTCTGTTACATTGACAATAATACGGATACATTTCTTCTGGAGGATAAAAAGTTTATTTACATCCGCGCCTATTGCCCCACAGTGTAACCCCATAGCCGAGCCAGGCATGGGCGTAGGCATAATAGGCGTTTATGGCTGTTTTGTATCAGAACATGTTTTTAATTGGTAGAGAGCGTATGTAAATCTTGATAATTTCCTACAAGTTGTTCAATGGTGATGTTTCCAGGTTAAATTTGTATCAATTTTTATTCCTAACAAGGTAGAGGTGGTTTCAAAATTAATAATATTATTATTATATTTAATTATAGTATTTATATTGGTCTTTTGACGTGGTTTGAATTGCATAAGCTTTGTTTTAGTAACATTGATAGCCAGGTATGCATGTTAACCATTCGGATGTCTGTGTTAGTACCCTATTTATTTGACTTTGGAGGTCCTTGCCGGCATCAGAGGGGAATATAACAGATATGTCATCAGCATATAGTATACAACTTCTGATCATACAATGTACATATC
>JADPWL010003307.1:0-40001 GCA_019059595.1 Marasmia exigua | reverse complement strand
CGCTTTAATCAAAACTGAATCGAAGATTCGGTGTATTTTGGTTAATTATTACCGAATCCGATCTTATTTTGCGAAAAATAAGAAGTATCCGAAAGTTGCAAAATATCCGTAATATCCGAGGTATCGCTTTAATCAAAAGTGATCGATAGATTCGGTGTATTTTGGTTAGTTATTACCGATCCGATCTTATTTTGCGAAATAAGAAGTATCCGAAAGTTGCAAAATATCCGTAATATCCGAGGTATCGCTTTAATCAAAAGCTAATCGATAGATTCGGTGTATTTTGGTAAGTTATTACCGAATCCGATCTTATTTTGCGAAAATAAGAAGTATCCGAAAGTTGCAAAATATCCGTAATATCCGAGGTATCGCTTTAATCAAAACTGATCGATAGATTCGGTGTATTTTGGTAGTTATTACCGAATCCGATCTTATTTTGCGAAAATAAGAAGTATCCGAAAGTTGCAAAATATCCGTAATATCCGAGGTATCGCTTTAATCAAAACTGTAATCGATAGATTCGGTGTATTTTGGTTAGTTATTACCGAATCCGATCTTATTTTGCGAAAATAAGAAGTATCCGAAAGTTGCAAAATATCCGTAATATCCGAGGTATCGCTTTAATCAAAACTGATCGATAGATTCGGTGTATTTTGGTAAGTATTTACCGGAATCCGATCTTATTTTGCGAAAATAAGAAGTATCCGAAAGTTGCAAAATATCCGTAATATCCGAGGTATCGCTTTAATCAAAAGTAATCGATAGATTCGGTGTATTTTGGTTAGTTATTACCGAATCCGATCTTATTTTGCGAAAATAAGAAGTATCCGAAAGTTGCAAAATATCCGTAATATCCGAGGTATCGCTTTAATCAAAACTGTAATCGATAGATTCGGTGTATTTTGGTTAGTTATTACCGAATCCGATCTTATTTTGCGAAAATAAGAAGTATCCGAAAGTTGCAAAATATCCGTAATATCCGAGGTATCGCTTTAATCAAAACTGTAATCGATAGATTCGGTGTATTTTGGTTAGTTATTACCGAATCCGATCTTATTTTGCGAAAATAAGAAGTATCCGAAAGTTGCAAAATATCCGTAATATCCGAGGTATCGCTTTAATCAAAACTGATCGATAGATTCGGTGTATTTTGGTTAGTTATTACCGAATCCGATCTTATTTTGCGAAAATAAGAAGTATCCGAAAGTTGCAAAATATCCGTAATATCCGAGGTATCGCTTTAATCAAAACTGATCGATAGATTCGGTGTATTTTGGTAAGTTTTTACCGGATCCGATCTTATTTGCGAAAAATAAGAAGTATCCGAAAGTTGCAAAATATCCGTAATATCCGAGGTATCGCTTTAATCAAAAGTAATCGATAGATTCGGTGTATTTTGGTTAATTTATTACCGAATCCGATCTTATTTTGCGAAAATAAGAAGTATCCGAAAGTTGCAAAATATCCGTAATATCCGAGGTATCGCTTTAATCAAAAGTGATCGATAGATTCGGTGTATTTTGGTTAGTTATTACCGAATCCGATCTTATTTTGCAAAAATAAGAAGTATCCGAAAGTTGCAAAATATCCGTAATATCCGAGGTATCGCTTTAATCAAACGTGAATCGATAGATTCGGTGTATTTTGGTTAGTTATTACCGAATCCGATCTTATTTTGCGAAAATAAGAAGTATCCGAAAGTTGCAAAATATCCGTAATATCCGAGGTATCGCTTTAATCAAAACTGATCGATAGATTCGGTGTATTTGGTAATTATTACCGAATCCGATCTTATTTTGCGAAAATAAGAAGTATCCGAAAGTTGCAAAATATCCGTAATATCCGAGGTATCGCTTTAATCAAAACTGATCGATAGATTCGGTGTATTTTGGTAAGTTATTACCGAATCGATCTTATTTTGCAAAATAAGAAGTATCCGAAAGTTGCAAAATATCCGTAATATCCGAGGTATCGCTTTAATCAAAACTGATCGATAGATTCGGGTATTTGGTAAGTATTACCGAATCCGATCTTATTTTGCGAAAATAAGAAGTATCCGAAAGTTGCAAAATATCCGTAATATCCGAGGTATCGCTTTAATCAAAACTGATCGATAGATTCGGTGTATTTCGGTAAGTTTTACCGAATCCGATCTTATTTTGCGAAAATAAGAAGTATCCGAAAGTTGCAAATATCCGTAATATCCGAGGTATCGCTTTAATCAAAACGTGAATCGATAGATTCGGTGTATTTTGGTTAGTTATTACCGAATCGATCTTATTTTGCGAAAATAAGAAGTATCCGAAAGTTGCAAAATATCCGTAATATCCGAGGTATCGCTTTAATCAAAGTAATCGATAGATTCGGTGTATTTTGGTTAGTTATTACCGAATCCGATCTTATTTGCGAAAATAAGAAGTATCCGAAAGTTGCAAAATATCCGTAATATCCGAGGTATCGCTTTAATCAAAACTGATCGATAGATTCGGTGTATTTTGGTAGTTATTACCGAATCCGATCTTATTTTGCGAAAATAAGAAGTATCCGAAAGTTGCAAAATATCCGTAATATCCGAGGTATCGCTTTAATCAAAACTGATCGATAGATTCGGTGTATTTTGGTTAAGTTATTACCGAATCCGATCTTATTTTGCGAAAATAAGAAGTATCCGAAAGTTGCAAAATATCCGTAATATCCGAGGTATCGCTTTAATCAAAACTAATCGAAAGATTCGGTGTATTTTGGTTAATTATTACCGAATCCGATCTTATTTTGCGAAAATAAGAAGTATCCGAAAGTTGCAAAATATCCGTAATATCCGAGGTATCGCTTTAATCAAACTGAATCGATAGATTCGGTGTATTTTGGTAGTTATTACCGAATCCGATCTTATTTTGCGAAAATAAGAAGTATCCGAAAGTTGCAAAATATCCGTAATATCCGAGGTATCGCTTTAATCAAAAGTAATCGATAGATTCGGTGTATTTTGGTTAGTTATTACCGAATCCGATCTTATTTTGCGAAAATAAGAAGTATCCGAAAGTTGCAAAATATCCGTAATATCCGAGGTATCGCTTTAATCAAAACTGATCGATAGATTCGGTGTATTTTGGATAATTATTAACCGAATCCGATCTTATTTTGCAAAAATAAGAAGTATCCGAAAGTTGCAAAATATCCGTAATATCCGAGGTATCGCTTAAATCAAAACTGATCGAATAGATTCGGTGTATTTTGGTTAGTTAATTACCGAATCCGATCTTATTTTGCAAAATAAGAAGTATCCGAAAGTTGCAAAATATCCGTAATATCCGAGGTATCGCTTTAATCAAAAGTAATCGATAGATTCGGTGTATTTTGGTTAGTTATTACCGAATCCGATCTTATTTTGCGAAAATAAGAAGTATCCGAAAGTTGCAAAATATCCGTAATATCCGAGGTATCGCTTTAATCAAAAGTAATCGAATAGATTCGGTGTATTTTCGGTAGTTTTACCGGATCGATCTTATTTTGCGAAAATAAGAAGTATCCGAAAGTTGCAAAATATCCGTAATATCCGAGGTATCGCTTTAATCAAAACTGATCGATAGATTCGGTGTATTTTGGTAAGTTTTAACCGAATCCGATCTTATTTTGCGAAAATAAGAAGTATCCGAAAGTTGCAAAATATCCGTAATATCCGAGGTATCGCTTTAATCAAAACTGATCGATAGATTCGGTGTATTTTGGTTAAGTTATTACCGAATCCGATCTTATTTTGCGAAAATAAGAAGTATCCGAAAGTTGCAAAATATCCGTAATATCCGAGGTATCGCTTTAATCAAAACTGTAATCGATAGATTCGGTGTATTTTGGTTAATTATTACCGAATCCGATCTTATTTTGCGAAAATAAGAAGTATCCGAAAGTTGCAAAATATCCGTAATATCCGAGGTATCGCTTTAATCAAAACTGATCGATAGATTCGGTGTATTTTGGTTAGTTATTACCGAATCCGATCTTATTTTGCGAAAATAAGAAGTATCCGAAAGTTGCAAAATATCCGTAATATCCGAGGTATCGCTTTAATCAAAACTGATCGATAGATTCGGTGTATTTTGGTTAGTTATTACCGAATCCGATCTTATTTTGCGAAAATAAGAAGTATCCGAAAGTTGCAAAATATCCGTAATATCCGAGGTATCGCTTTAATCAAAACTGTAATCGATAGATTCGGTGTATTTTGGTAAGTTATTAACCGGAATCCGATCTTATTTTGCGAAAATAAGAAGTATCCGAAAGTTGCAAAATATCCGTAATATCCGAGGTATCGCTTTAATCAAAACTGATCGATAGATTCGGTGTATTTTGGTTAGTTATTACCGAATCCGATCTTATTTTGCGAAAATAAGAAGTATCCGAAAGTTGCAAAATATCCGTAATATCCGAGGTATCGCTTTAATCAAAATGTAATCGAATAGATTCGGTGTATTTTGGTTAGTTATTACCGAATCCGATCTTATTTTGCGAAAATAAGAAGTATCCGAAAGTTGCAAAATATCCGTAATATCCGAGGTATCGCTTTAATCAAAACTGATCGATAGATTCGGTGTATTTTGGTTAGTTATTACCGAATCCGATCTTATTTTGCGAAAATAAGAAGTATCCGAAAGTTGCAAAATATCCGTAATATCCGAGGTATCGCTTTAATCAAAAGTAATCGATAGATTCGGTGTATTTTGGTTAGTTATTACCGAATCCGATCTTATTTTGCGAAAATAAGAAGTATCCGAAAGTTGCAAAATATCCGTAATATCCGAGGTATCGCTTTAATCAAAACTGATCGATAGATTCGGTGTATTTTGGATAAATATTACCAAATCCGAACTTATTTTGCAAAAATAAGAAGTATCCGAAAGTTGCAAAATATCCGTAATATCCGAGGTATCGCTTTAATCAAAAGTAATCGATAGATTCGGTGTATTTTGGTTAGTTATTACCGGATCCGATCTATTTTGCGAAAATAAGAAGTATCCGAAAGTTGCAAAATATCCGTAATATCCGAGGTATCGCTTTAATCAAAACTGATCGATAGATTCGGTGTATTTTGGTTAAGTTATTACCGAATCCGATCTTATTTTGCGAAAATAAGAAGTATCCGAAAGTTGCAAAATATCCGTAATATCCGAGGTATCGCTTTAATCAAAAGTAATCGATAGATTCGGTGTATTTTGGTTAATTAATACCGAATCCGATCTTATTTTGAGAAAATAAGAAGTATCCGAAAGTTGCAAAATATCCGTAATATCCGAGGTATCGCTTTAATCAAAACTGATCGATAGATTCGGTGTATTTTGGTTAGTTATTACCGAATCCGATCTTATTTTGCAAAAATAAGAAGTATCCGAAAGTTGCAAAATATCCGTAATATCCGAGGTATCGCTTTAATCAAAAGAATCGATAGATTCGGTGTATTTTGGTTAGTTATTACCGAATCCGATCTTATTTTGCGAAAATAAGAAGTATCCGAAAGTTGCAAAATATCCGTAATATCCGAGGTATCGCTTTAATCAAAACTGATGGATAGATTCGGTGTATTTCGGTAAGTTTTAACCGGATCCGATCTTATTTTGCGAAAATAAGAAGTATCCGAAAGTTGCAAAATATCCGTAATATCCGAGGTATCGCTTTAATCAAAACTGATCGATAGATTCGGTGTATTTTGGTAAGTATTACCGAATCCGATCTTATTTTGGCAAAAATAAGAAGTATCCGAAAGTTGCAAAATATCCGTAATATCCGAGGTATCGCTTTAATCAAAACTGTAATCGATAGATTCGGTGTATTTTGGTAAGTTATTACCGAATCCGATCTTATTTTGCGAAAATAAGAAGTATCCGAAAGTTGCAAAATATCCGTAATATCCGAGGTATCGCTTTAATCAAAAGTAATCGATAGATTCGGTGTATTTTGGTTAATTATTACCGAATCCGATCTTATTTTGCGAAAATAAGAAGTATCCGAAAGTTGCAAAATATCCGTAATATCCGAGGTATCGCTTTAATCAAAACTGATCGATAGATTCGGTGTATTTGGTTAGTTATTACCGAATCCGATCTTATTTTGCGAAAAATAAGAAGTATCCGAAAGTTGCAAAATATCCGTAATATCCGAGGTATCGCTTTAATCAAAAGTAATCGATAGATTCGGTGTATTTGGTTAGTTATTACCGAATCCGATCTTATTTTGCGAAAATAAGAAGTATCCGAAAGTTGCAAAATATCCGTAATATCCGAGGTATCGCTTTAATCAAAACTGATCGATAGATTCGGTGTATTTCGGTAAGTTTTAACCGGATCCGATCTTATTTTGCGAAAATAAGAAGTATCCGAAAGTTGCAAAATATCCGTAATATCCGAGGTATCGCTTTAATCAAAACTGTATCGATAGATTCGGTGTATTTTGGTTAAGTTATTAACCGAATCCGATCTTATTTTGCAAAAATAAGAAGTATCCGAAAGTTGCAAAATATCCGTAATATCCGAGGTATCGCTTTAATCAAAAGTAATCGATAGATTCGGTGTATTTTGGTTAGTTATTACCGAATCCGATCTTATTTTGCGAAAATAAGAAGTATCCGAAAGTTGCAAAATATCCGTAATATCCGAGGTATCGCTTTAATCAAAACTGATCGATAGATTCGGTGTATTTTGGTTAGTTATTACCGAATCCGATCTTATTTTGCGAAAATAAGAAGTATCCGAAAGTTGCAAAATATCCGTAATATCCGAGGTATCGCTTTAATCAAAACTGATCGATAGATTCGGTGTATTTTGGTAAGTTATTACCGAATCCGATCTTATTTTGCGAAAAATAAGAAGTATCCGAAAGTTGCAAAATATCCGTAATATCCGAGGTATCGCTTTAATCAAAACTGATCGATAGATTCGGTGTATTTTGGTAAGTTATTACCGAATCCGATCTTATTTTGCGAAAATAAGAAGTATCCGAAAGTTGCAAAATATCCGTAATATCCGAGGTATCGCTTTAATCAAAAGTAATCGATAGATTCGGTGTATTTTGGTTAGTTATTACCGAATCCGATCTTATTTTGCGAAAATAAGAAGTATCCGAAAGTTGCAAAATATCCGTAATATCCGAGGTATCGCTTTAATCAAACTGAATCGATAGATTCGGTGTATTTTGGTTAGTTATTACCGAATCCGATCTTATTTTGCGAAAATAAGAAGTATCCGAAAGTTGCAAAATATCCGTAATATCCGAGGTATCGCTTTAATCAAAACTGATCGATAGATTCGGTGTATTTTGGTTAATTTATTACCGAATCCGATCTTATTTTGCGAAAATAAGAAGTATCCGAAAGTTGCAAAATATCCGTAATATCCGAGGTATCGCTTTAATCAAAACTGATCGATAGATTCGGTGTATTTTGGATAAATATTACCAAATCCGAACTTATTTTGCAAAAATAAGAAGTATCCGAAAGTTGCAAAATATCCGTAATATCCGAGGTATCGCTTTAATCAAAAGTAATCGATAGATTCGGTGTATTTTGGTTAGTTATTACCGAATCCGATCTTATTTTGCGAAAATAAGAAGTATCCGAAAGTTGCAAAATATCCGTAATATCCGAGGTATCGCTTTAATCAAAACTGATCGATAGATTCGGTGTATTTTGGTTAGTTATTACCGGATCCGATCTTATTTTGCGAAAATAAGAAGTATCCGAAAGTTGCAAAATATCCGTAATATCCGAGGTATCGCTTTAATCAAAAGTAATCGATAGATTCGGTGTATTTTGGTTAATTATTACCGAATCCGATCTTATTTTGCGAAAATAAGAAGTATCCGAAAGTTGCAAAATATCCGTAATATCCGAGGTATCGCTTTAATCAAAACTGATCGATAGATTCGGTGTATTTTGGTTAAGTTATTACCGAATCCGATCTTATTTTGCGAAAATAAGAAGTATCCGAAAGTTGCAAAATATCCGTAATATCCGAGGTATCGCTTTAATCAAAAGAAATCGATAGATTCGGTGTATTTTGGTTAGTTATTACCGAATCCGATCTTATTTTGCGAAAATAAGAAGTATCCGAAAGTTGCAAAATATCCGTAATATCCGAGGTATCGCTTTAATCAAAACTGATCGATAGATTCGGTGTATTTTGGTAAGTTTTTACCGGATCCGATCTTATTTTGCGAAAATAAGAAGTATCCGAAAGTTGCAAAATATCCGTAATATCCGAGGTATCGCTTTAATCAAATGTAATCGATAGATTCGGTGTATTTTGGTTAGTTATTACCGAATCCGATCTTATTTTGCGAAAATAAGAAGTATCCGAAAGTTGCAAAATATCCGTAATATCCGAGGTATCGCTTTAATCAAAAGTAATCGATAGATTCGGTGTATTTTGGTTAGTTATTACCGAATCCGATCTTATTTTGCGAAAATAAGAAGTATCCGAAAGTTGCAAAATATCCGTAATATCCGAGGTATCGCTTTAATCAAAACTGATCGATAGATTCGGTGTATTTTGGATTAATTATTACCGAATCCGATCTTATTTTGCAAAAATAAGAAGTATCCGAAAGTTGCAAAATATCCGTAATATCCGAGGTATCGCTTTAATCAAAACTGAATCGATAGATTCGGTGTATTTTGGTTAGTTATTACCGAATCCGATCTTATTTTGCGAAAATAAGAAGTATCCGAAAGTTGCAAAATATCCGTAATATCCGAGGTATCGCTTTAATCAAAAGTAATCGATAGATTCGGTGTATTTTGGTTAGTTATTACCGGATCCGATCTTATTTTGCGAAAATAAGAAGTATCCGAAAGTTGCAAAATATCCGTAATATCCGAGGTATCGCTTTAATCAAAACTGATCGATAGATTCGGTGTATTTTGGTTAATTATTACCGAATCCGATCTTATTTTGCGAAAATAAGAAGTATCCGAAAGTTGCAAAATATCCGTAATATCCGAGGTATCGCTTTAATCAAAACTGATCGATAGATTCGGTGTATTTTGGTTAGTTATTACCGAATCCGATCTTATTTTGCAAAAATAAGAAGTATCCGAAAGTTGCAAAATATCCGTAATATCCGAGGTATCGCTTTAATCAAAAGTAATCGATAGATTCGGTGTATTTTGGTTAAGTTATTACCGAATCCGATCTTATTTTGCGAAAATAAGAAGTATCCGAAAGTTGCAAAATATCCGTAATATCCGAGGTATCGCTTTAATCAAAACTGATGGATAGATTCGGTGTATTTCGGAAAGTTTTAACCAGATCCGATCTTATTTTGCGAAAATAAGAAGTATCCGAAAGTTGCAAAATATCCGTAAAATCCGAGGTATCGCTTTAATCAAATGTAATCGATAGATTCGGTGTATTTTGGTTAGTTATTACCGAATCCGATCTTATTTTGCAAAAATAAGAAGTATCCGAAAGTTGCAAAATATCCGTAATATCCGAGGTATCGCTTTAATCAAAAGTAATCGATAGATTCGGTGTATTTTGGTTAGTTATTACCGGATCCGATCTTATTTTGCGAAAATAAGAAGTATCCGAAAGTTGCAAAATATCCGTAATATCCGAGGTATCGCTTTAATCAAAACTGATCGATAGATTCGGTGTATTTGGATAAATTATTACCTAATCCGATCTTATTTTGCAAAAATAAGAAGTATCCGAAAGTTGCAAAATATCCGTAATATCCGAGGTATCGCTTTAATCAAAACTGATCGATAGATTCGGTGTATTTTGGTAAGTATTACCGAATCCGATCTTATTTTGCGAAAATAAGAAGTATCCGAAAGTTGCAAAATATCCGTAATATCCGAGGTATCGCTTTAATCAAAACTGATCGATAGATTCGGTGTATTTTGGTTAATTATTACCGAATCCGATCTTATTTTGCGAAAATAAGAAGTATCCGAAAGTTGCAAAATATCCGTAATATCCGAGGTATCGCTTTAATCAAAACTGATCGATAGATTCGGTGTATTTTGGTATAGTTATTACCGAATCCGATCTTATTTTGCGAAAATAAGAAGTATCCGAAAGTTGCAAAATATCCGTAATATCCGAGGTATCGCTTTAATCAAAAGTAATCGATAGATTCGGTGTATTTTGGTTAGTTATTACCGAATCCGATCTTATTTTGCGAAAATAAGAAGTATCCGAAAGTTGCAAAATATCCGTAATATCCGAGGTATCGCTTTAATCAAAACTGTAATCGATAGATTCGGTGTATTTTGGTTAGTTATTACCGAATCCGATCTTATTTTGCGAAAATAAGAAGTATCCGAAAGTTGCAAAATATCCGTAATATCCGAGGTATCGCTTTAATCAAAACTGATCGATAGATTCGGTGTATTTTGGTTAGTATTACCGAATCCGATCTTATTTTGCGAAAATAAGAAGTATCCGAAAGTTGCAAAATATCCGTAATATCCGAGGTATCGCTTTAATCAAAAGTAATCGATAGATTCGGTGTATTTTGGTTAGTTATTACCGAATCCGATCTTATTTTGCGAAAATAAGAAGTATCCGAAAGTTGCAAAATATCCGTAATATCCGAGGTATCGCTTTAATCAAAACTGATCGATAGATTCGGTGTATTTTGGTTAGTTATTACCGAATCCGATCTTATTTTGCGAAAATAAGAAGTATCCGAAAGTTGCAAAATATCCGTAATATCCGAGGTATCGCTTTAATCAAAACTGATCGATAGATTCGGTGTATTTTGGATAAGTTATTACCGAATCCGATCTTATTTTGCGAAAATAAGAAGTATCCGAAAGTTGCAAAATATCCGTAATATCCGAGGTATCGCTTTAATCAAAAGTAATCGATAGATTCGGTGTATTTTGGTTAGTTATTACCGGATCCGATCTTATTTTGCGAAAATAAGAAGTATCCGAAAGTTGCAAAATATCCGTAATATCCGAGGTATCGCTTTAATCAAAACTGATCGATAGATTCGGTGTATTTTGGTTAAGTTATTACCGAATCCGATCTTATTTTGCGAAAATAAGAAGTATCCGAAAGTTGCAAAATATCCGTAATATCCGAGGTATCGCTTTAATCAAAATGTAATCGATAGATTCGGTGTATTTTGGTTAGTTATTACCGAATCCGATCTTATTTTGCGAAAATAAGAAGTATCCGAAAGTTGCAAAATATCCGTAATATCCGAGGTATCGCTTTAATCAAAAGTAATCGATAGATTCGGTGTATTTTGGTTAGTTATTACCGAATCCGATCTTATTTTGCGAAAATAAGAAGTATCCGAAAGTTGCAAAATATCCGTAATATCCGAGGTATCGCTTTAATCAAAACTGATCGATAGATTCGGTGTATTTTGGTAAGTTATTACCGGAATCCGATCTTATTTTGCGAAAATAAGAAGTATCCGAAAGTTGCAAAATATCCGTAATATCCGAGGTATCGCTTTAATCAAAATGTAATCGATAGATTCGGTGTATTTTGGTTAGTTATTACCGAATCCGATCTTATTTTGCGAAAATAAGAAGTATCCGAAAGTTGCAAAATATCCGTAATATCCGAGGTATCGCTTTAATCAAAACTGTATCGATAGATTCGGTGTATTTTGGTAAGTTATTACCGAATCCGATCTTATTTTGCGAAAATAAGAAGTATCCGAAAGTTGCAAAATATCCGTAATATCCGAGGTATCGCTTTAATCAAAAGTAATCGATAGATTCGGTGTATTTTGGTAGTTATTACCGAATCCGATCTTATTTTGCGAAAATAAGAAGTATCCGAAAGTTGCAAAATATCCGTAATATCCGAGGTATCGCTTTAATCAAACTGATCGATAGATTCGGTGTATTTTGGTAAGTTATTACCGAATCCGATCTTATTTTGCGAAAATAAGAAGTATCCGAAAGTTGCAAAATATCCGTAATATCCGAGGTATCGCTTTAATCAAATGTAATCGATAGATTCGGTGTATTTTGGTTAGTTATTACCGAATCCGATCTTATTTTGCAAAAATAAGAAGTATCCGAAAGTTGCAAAATATCCGTAATATCCGAGGTATCGCTTTAATCAAAACTGATCGATAGATTCGGTGTATTTTGGTTAGTTATTACCGAATCCGATCTTATTTTGCGAAAATAAGAAGTATCCGAAAGTTGCAAAATATCCGTAATATCCGAGGTATCGCTTTAATCAAACTGTAATCGATAGATTCGGTGTATTTTGGTTAAGTTATTACCGAATCCGATCTTATTTTGCGAAAATAAGAAGTATCCGAAAGTTGCAAAATATCCGTAATATCCGAGGTATCGCTTTAATCAAAACTGATCGATAGATTCGGTGTATTTTGGTAAGTTATTACCGAATCCGATCTTATTTTGCAAAAATAAGAAGTATCCGAAAGTTGCAAAATATCCGTAATATCCGAGGTATCGCTTTAATCAAAATGTAATCGATAGATTCGGTGTATTTTGGTTAGTTATTACCGAATCCGATCTTATTTTGCGAAAATAAGAAGTATCCGAAAGTTGCAAAATATCCGTAATATCCGAGGTATCGCTTTAATCAAAAGTAATCGATAGATTCGGTGTATTTTGGTTAGTTATTACCGAATCCGATCTTATTTTGCGAAAATAAGAAGTATCCGAAAGTTGCAAAATATCCGTAATATCCGAGGTATCGCTTTAATCAAAACTGATCGATAGATTCGGTGTATTTTGGTAAGTTATTACCGAATCCGATCTTATTTTGCGAAAATAAGAAGTATCCGAAAGTTGCAAAATATCCGTAATATCCGAGGTATCGCTTTAATCAAAACTGTAATCGATAGATTCGGTGTATTTTGGTTAGTTATTACCGAATCCGATCTTATTTTGCGAAAATAAGAAGTATCCGAAAGTTGCAAAATATCCGTAATATCCGAGGTATCGCTTTAATCAAAACTGATCGATAGATTCGGTGTATTTTGGTTAAGTTATTACCGAATCCGATCTTATTTTGCGAAAATAAGAAGTATCCGAAAGTTGCAAAATATCCGTAATATCCGAGGTATCGCTTTAATCAAACTGTAATCGATAGATTCGGTGTATTTTGGTTAAGTTATTACCGAATCCGATCTTATTTTGCGAAAATAAGAAGTATCCGAAAGTTGCAAAATATCCGTAATATCCGAGGTATCGCTTTAATCAAAACTTATCGATAGATTCGGTGTATTTTGGTTAGTTATTACCGAATCCGATCTTATTTTGCAAAAATAAGAAGTATCCGAAAGTTGCAAAATATCCGTAATATCCGAGGTATCGCTTTAATCAAAAGTAATCGATAGATTCGGTGTATTTTGGTTAATTATTACCGAATCCGATCTTATTTTGCGAAAATAAGAAGTATCCGAAAGTTGCAAAATATCCGTAATATCCGAGGTATCGCTTTAATCAAAACTGATCGATAGATTCGGTGTATTTTGGTTAAGTTATTACCGAATCCGATCTTATTTTGCGAAAATAAGAAGTATCCGAAAGTTGCAAAATATCCGTAATATCCGAGGTATCGCTTTAATCAAAACTGATCGATAGATTCGGTGTATTTTGGTAAGTTATTACCGAATCCGATCTTATTTTGCGAAAATAAGAAGTATCCGAAAGTTGCAAAATATCCGTAATATCCGAGGTATCGCTTTAATCAAAAGTAATCGATAGATTCGGTGTATTTTGGTAAGTTATTACCGGAATCCGATCTTATTTTGCGAAAATAAGAAGTATCCGAAAGTTGCAAAATATCCGTAATATCCGAGGTATCGCTTTAATCAAAACTGTATCGATAGATTCGGTGTATTTTGGTTAAGTTATTACCGAATCCGATCTTATTTTGCGAAAATAAGAAGTATCCGAAAGTTGCAAAATATCCGTAATATCCGAGGTATCGCTTTAATCAAAACTGATCGATAGATTCGGTGTATTTTGGTTAAGTTATTACCGAATCCGATCTTATTTTGCGAAAATAAGAAGTATCCGAAAGTTGCAAAATATCCGTAATATCCGAGGTATCGCTTTAATCAAAATGTAATCGATAGATTCGGTGTATTTTGGTTAGTTATTACCGAATCCGATCTTATTTTGCGAAAATAAGAAGTATCCGAAAGTTGCAAAATATCCGTAATATCCGAGGTATCGCTTTAATCAAAACTGATCGATAGATTCGGTGTATTTTGGTTAAGTTATTACCGAATCCGATCTTATTTTGCGAAAATAAGAAGTATCCGAAAGTTGCAAAATATCCGTAATATCCGAGGTATCGCTTTAATCAAAACTGATCGATAGATTCGGTGTATTTTGGTTAGTTATTACCGAATCCGATCTTATTTTGCGAAAATAAGAAGTATCCGAAAGTTGCAAAATATCCGTAATATCCGAGGTATCGCTTTAATCAAAGTAATCGATAGATTCGGTGTATTTTGGTTAGTTATTACCGAATCCGATCTTATTTTGCGAAAATAAGAAGTATCCGAAAGTTGCAAAATATCCGTAATATCCGAGGTATCGCTTTAATCAAAACTGTAATCGATAGATTCGGTGTATTTTGGTTAAGTTATTACCGAATCCGATCTTATTTTGCGAAAATAAGAAGTATCCGAAAGTTGCAAAATATCCGTAATATCCGAGGTATCGCTTTAATCAAAACTGTATCGATAGATTCGGTGTATTTTGGTTAGTTATTACCGAATCCGATCTTATTTTGCGAAAATAAGAAGTATCCGAAAGTTGCAAAATATCCGTAATATCCGAGGTATCGCTTTAATCAAAACTGTAATCGATAGATTCGGTGTATTTTGGTTAAGTTATTACCGAATCCGATCTTATTTTGCGAAAATAAGAAGTATCCGAAAGTTGCAAAATATCCGTAATATCCGAGGTATCGCTTTAATCAAAACTGATCGATAGATTCGGTGTATTTTGGTAAGTTATTACCGAATCCGATCTTATTTTGCGAAAATAAGAAGTATCCGAAAGTTGCAAAATATCCGTAATATCCGAGGTATCGCTTTAATCAAAAGTAATCGATAGATTCGGTGTATTTTGGTTAGTTATTACCGAATCCGATCTTATTTTGCGAAAATAAGAAGTATCCGAAAGTTGCAAAATATCCGTAATATCCGAGGTATCGCTTTAATCAAAACTGTAATCGATAGATTCGGTGTATTTTGGTTAGTTATTACCGAATCCGATCTTATTTTGCGAAAATAAGAAGTATCCGAAAGTTGCAAAATATCCGTAATATCCGAGGTATCGCTTTAATCAAAACTGATCGATAGATTCGGTGTATTTTGGTAAGTTATTACCGAATCCGATCTTATTTTGCGAAAATAAGAAGTATCCGAAAGTTGCAAAATATCCGTAATATCCGAGGTATCGCTTTAATCAAAATGTAATCGATAGATTCGGTGTATTTTGGTTAGTTATTACCGAATCCGATCTTATTTTGCGAAAATAAGAAGTATCCGAAAGTTGCAAAATATCCGTAATATCCGAGGTATCGCTTTAATCAAAACTGATCGATAGATTCGGTGTATTTTGGTTAGTTATTACCGAATCCGATCTTATTTTGCAAAAATAAGAAGTATCCGAAAGTTGCAAAATATCCGTAATATCCGAGGTATCGCTTTAATCAAAAGTAATCGATAGATTCGGTGTATTTTGGTTAGTTATTACCGAATCCGATCTTATTTTGCGAAAATAAGAAGTATCCGAAAGTTGCAAAATATCCGTAATATCCGAGGTATCGCTTTAATCAAAACTGATCGATAGATTCGGTGTATTTTGGTTAATTATTACCGAATCCGATCTTATTTTGCGAAAATAAGAAGTATCCGAAAGTTGCAAAATATCCGTAATATCCGAGGTATCGCTTTAATCAAAATGTAATCGATAGATTCGGTGTATTTTGGTTAAGTTATTACCGAATCCGATCTTATTTTGCGAAAATAAGAAGTATCCGAAAGTTGCAAAATATCCGTAATATCCGAGGTATCGCTTTAATCAAAACTGAATCGATAGATTCGGTGTATTTTGGTTAGTTATTACCGAATCCGATCTTATTTTGCGAAAATAAGAAGTATCCGAAAGTTGCAAAATATCCGTAATATCCGAGGTATCGCTTTAATCAAAACTGATCGATAGATTCGGTGTATTTTGGTTAAGTTATTACCGAATCCGATCTTATTTTGCGAAAATAAGAAGTATCCGAAAGTTGCAAAATATCCGTAATATCCGAGGTATCGCTTTAATCAAAACTGTATCGATAGATTCGGTGTATTTTGGTTAAGTTATTACCGAATCCGATCTTATTTTGCAAAAATAAGAAGTATCCGAAAGTTGCAAAATATCCGTAATATCCGAGGTATCGCTTTAATCAAAACTGATCGATAGATTCGGTGTATTTTGGTAAGTTATTACCGAATCCGATCTTATTTTGCGAAAATAAGAAGTATCCGAAAGTTGCAAAATATCCGTAATATCCGAGGTATCGCTTTAATCAAAACTGATCGATAGATTCGGTGTATTTTGGTAAGTTATTACCGAATCCGATCTTATTTTGCGAAAATAAGAAGTATCCGAAAGTTGCAAAATATCCGTAATATCCGAGGTATCGCTTTAATCAAAACTGTATCGATAGATTCGGTGTATTTTGGTTAAGTTATTACCGAATCCGATCTTATTTTGCGAAAATAAGAAGTATCCGAAAGTTGCAAAATATCCGTAATATCCGAGGTATCGCTTTAATCAAACTGTAATCGATAGATTCGGTGTATTTTGGTTAGTTATTACCGAATCCGATCTTATTTTGCGAAAATAAGAAGTATCCGAAAGTTGCAAAATATCCGTAATATCCGAGGTATCGCTTTAATCAAAATGAATCGATAGATTCGGTGTATTTTGGTTAGTTATTACCGAATCCGATCTTATTTTGCGAAAATAAGAAGTATCCGAAAGTTGCAAAATATCCGTAATATCCGAGGTATCGCTTTAATCAAAACTGATCGATAGATTCGGTGTATTTTGGTAAGTTTTAACCGAATCCGATCTTATTTTGCGAAAATAAGAAGTATCCGAAAGTTGCAAAATATCCGTAATATCCGAGGTATCGCTTTAATCAAAAGTAATCGATAGATTCGGTGTATTTTGGTTAGTTATTACCGAATCCGATCTTATTTTGCGAAAATAAGAAGTATCCGAAAGTTGCAAAATATCCGTAATATCCGAGGTATCGCTTTAATCAAAACTGATCGATAGATTCGGTGTATTTTGGTTAAGTTATTACCGAATCCGATCTTATTTTGCGAAAATAAGAAGTATCCGAAAGTTGCAAAATATCCGTAATATCCGAGGTATCGCTTTAATCAAAATGTAATCGATAGATTCGGTGTATTTTGGTTAAGTTATTACCGAATCCGATCTTATTTTGCGAAAATAAGAAGTATCCGAAAGTTGCAAAATATCCGTAATATCCGAGGTATCGCTTTAATCAAAACTGATCGATAGATTCGGTGTATTTTGGTTAAGTTATTACCGAATCCGATCTTATTTTGCGAAAATAAGAAGTATCCGAAAGTTGCAAAATATCCGTAATATCCGAGGTATCGCTTTAATCAAAAGTAATCGATAGATTCGGTGTATTTTGGTTAGTTATTACCGAATCCGATCTTATTTTGCGAAAATAAGAAGTATCCGAAAGTTGCAAAATATCCGTAATATCCGAGGTATCGCTTTAATCAAAACTGATCGATAGATTCGGTGTATTTTGGTTAAGTTATTACCGAATCCGATCTTATTTTGCGAAAATAAGAAGTATCCGAAAGTTGCAAAATATCCGTAATATCCGAGGTATCGCTTTAATCAAAACTGATCGATAGATTCGGTGTATTTTGGTAAGTTTTAACCGAATCCGATCTTATTTTGCGAAAATAAGAAGTATCCGAAAGTTGCAAAATATCCGTAATATCCGAGGTATCGCTTTAATCAAAAGTAATCGATAGATTCGGTGTATTTTGGTTAATTATTACCGAATCCGATCTTATTTTGCGAAAATAAGAAGTATCCGAAAGTTGCAAAATATCCGTAATATCCGAGGTATCGCTTTAATCAAAACTGATCGATAGATTCGGTGTATTTTGGTTAGTTATTACCGAATCCGATCTTATTTTGCGAAAATAAGAAGTATCCGAAAGTTGCAAAATATCCGTAATATCCGAGGTATCGCTTTAATCAAATGTAATCGATAGATTCGGTGTATTTTGGTTAGTTATTACCGAATCCGATCTTATTTTGCGAAAATAAGAAGTATCCGAAAGTTGCAAAATATCCGTAATATCCGAGGTATCGCTTTAATCAAAACTGATCGATAGATTCGGTGTATTTTGGTTAAGTTATTACCGAATCCGATCTTATTTTGCGAAAATAAGAAGTATCCGAAAGTTGCAAAATATCCGTAATATCCGAGGTATCGCTTTAATCAAAACTGATCGATAGATTCGGTGTATTTTGGTAAGTTATTACCGAATCCGATCTTATTTTGCGAAAATAAGAAGTATCCGAAAGTTGCAAAATATCCGTAATATCCGAGGTATCGCTTTAATCAAAACTGTATCGATAGATTCGGTGTATTTTGGTAAGTTATTACCGAATCCGATCTTATTTTGCGAAAATAAGAAGTATCCGAAAGTTGCAAAATATCCGTAATATCCGAGGTATCGCTTTAATCAAAACTGATCGATAGATTCGGTGTATTTTGGTTAATTATTACCGAATCCGATCTTATTTTGCGAAAATAAGAAGTATCCGAAAGTTGCAAAATATCCGTAATATCCGAGGTATCGCTTTAATCAAAACTGTATCGATAGATTCGGTGTATTTTGGTTAAGTTATTACCGAATCCGATCTTATTTTGCAAAAATAAGAAGTATCCGAAAGTTGCAAAATATCCGTAATATCCGAGGTATCGCTTTAATCAAAAGTAATCGATAGATTCGGTGTATTTTGGTTAGTTATTACCGAATCCGATCTTATTTTGCGAAAATAAGAAGTATCCGAAAGTTGCAAAATATCCGTAATATCCGAGGTATCGCTTTAATCAAAACTGATCGATAGATTCGGTGTATTTTGGTAAGTTATTACCGAATCCGATCTTATTTTGCGAAAATAAGAAGTATCCGAAAGTTGCAAAATATCCGTAATATCCGAGGTATCGCTTTAATCAAAACTGATCGATAGATTCGGTGTATTTTGGTAAGTTATTACCGAATCCGAATCTTATTTTGCAAAAATAAGAAGTATCCGAAAGTTGCAAAATATCCGTAATATCCGAGGTATCGCTTTAATCAAAATGTAATCGATAGATTCGGTGTATTTTGGTTAGTTATTACCGAATCCGATCTTATTTTGCGAAAATAAGAAGTATCCGAAAGTTGCAAAATATCCGTAATATCCGAGGTATCGCTTTAATCAAAAGTAATCGATAGATTCGGTGTATTTTGGTTAGTTATTACCGAATCCGATCTTATTTTGCGAAAATAAGAAGTATCCGAAAGTTGCAAAATATCCGTAATATCCGAGGTATCGCTTTAATCAAAACTGATCGATAGATTCGGTGTATTTTGGTAAGTTATTACCGGATCCGATCTTATTTTGCGAAAATAAGAAGTATCCGAAAGTTGCAAAATATCCGTAATATCCGAGGTATCGCTTTAATCAAAACTGATCGATAGATTCGGTGTATTTTGGTAAGTTTTAACCGGATCCGATCTTATTTTGCGAAAATAAGAAGTATCCGAAAGTTGCAAAATATCCGTAATATCCGAGGTATCGCTTTAATCAAATGTAATCGATAGATTCGGTGTATTTTGGTTAAGTTATTACCGAATCCGATCTTATTTTGCAAAAATAAGAAGTATCCGAAAGTTGCAAAATATCCGTAATATCCGAGGTATCGCTTTAATCAAACTGTAATCGATAGATTCGGTGTATTTTGGTTAGTTATTACCGAATCCGATCTTATTTTGCGAAAATAAGAAGTATCCGAAAGTTGCAAAATATCCGTAATATCCGAGGTATCGCTTTAATCAAAACTGATCGATAGATTCGGTGTATTTTCGGTAAGTTATTACCGGAATCCGATCTTATTTTGCGAAAATAAGAAGTATCCGAAAGTTGCAAATATCCGTAATATCCGAGGTATCGCTTTAATCAAAACTGTAATCGATAGATTCGGTGTATTTTGGTTAGTTATTACCGAATCCGAATCTTATTTTGCGAAAATAAGAAGTATCCGAAAGTTGCAAAATATCCGTAATATCCGAGGTATCGCTTTAATCAAAACTGATCGATAGATTCGGTGTATTTTGGTTAAGTATTACCGAATCCGATCTTATTTTGCAAAAATAAGAAGTATCCGAAAGTTGCAAAATATCCGTAATATCCGAGGTATCGCTTTTAATCAAAAGTAATCGATAGATTCGGTGTATTTTGGTTAGTTATTACCGAATCCGATCTTATTTTGCGAAAATAAGAAGTATCCGAAAGTTGCAAAATATCCGTAATATCCGAGGTATCGCTTTAATCAAAACTGATCGATAGATTCGGTGTATTTTGGTTAATTATTACCGAATCCGATCTTATTTTGCGAAAATAAGAAGTATCCGAAAGTTGCAAAATATCCGTAATATCCGAGGTATCGCTTTTAATCAAACTGTATCGATAGATTCGGTGTATTTTGGTTAGTTATTACCGAATCCGATCTTATTTTGCGAAAATAAGAAGTATCCGAAAGTTGCAAAATATCCGTAATATCCGAGGTATCGCTTTAATCAAAATGTAATCGATAGATTCGGTGTATTTTGGTTAAGTATTTACCGAATCCGATCTTATTTTGCAAAAATAAGAAGTATCCGAAAGTTGCAAAATATCCGTAATATCCGAGGTATCGCTTTAATCAAAACTGATCGATAGATTCGGTGTATTTTGGTTAATTATTACCGAACCGAATCTTATTTTGCGAAAATAAGAAGTATCCGAAAGTTGCAAAATATCCGTAATATCCGAGGTATCGCTTTAATCAAAACTGATCGATAGATTCGGTGTATTTTGGTTAGTTATTACCGAATCCGATCTTATTTTGCGAAAATAAGAAGTATCCGAAAGTTGCAAAATATCCGTAATATCCGAGGTATCGCTTAAGTCAAAAGTGATCAATAGATTCGGTGTATTTTTATTAGTTGTTAGCGAATCCGATCTTATTTTGCAAAAATAAGAAGTATCCGAAAGTTGCAAAATATCCGTAATATCCGAGGTATCGCTTTTATCAAAAGTAATCGATAGATTCGGTGTATTTTGGTTAGTTATTACCGAATCCGATCTTATTTTGCGAAAATAAGAAGTATCCGAATGTTGCAAAATATCCGTAATATCCGAGGTATCGCTTTAATCAAAACTGATCGATAGATTCGGTGTATTTTGGATAAATATTACCAATTCCGATCTTATTTTGCAAAAATAAGAAGTATCCGAAAGTTGCAAAATATCCGTAATATCCGAGGTATCGCTTTAATCAAAAGTAATCGATAGATTCGGTGTATTTTGGTTAGTTATTACCGAATCCGATCTTATTTTGCGAAAATAAGAAGTATCCGAAAGTTGCAAAATATCCGTAATATCCGAGGTATCGCTTTAATCAAATGTTATCGATAGATTCGGTGTATTTTGGTTAGTTATTACCGAATCCGATCTTATTTTGCAAAAATAAGAAGTATCCGAAAGTTGCAAAATATCCGTAATATCCGAAGTATCGATTTAATCAAAAGTAATCGATAGATTCGGTGTATTTTGGTTAGTTATTTCCGAATCCAATCTTATTTTGCGAAAATAAGAAGTATCCGAAAGTTGCAAAATATCCGTAATATCCGAGGTATCGCTTTAATCAAAACTGATCGATAGATTCGGTGTATTTTGGATAAATATTACCAAATCCGAACTTATTTTGCAAAAATAAGAAGTATCCGAAAGTTGCAAAATATCCGTAATATCCGAGGTATCGCTTTAATCAAAACTGATCGATAGATTCGGTGTATTTTGGATAAATATTACCAAATCCGATCTTATTTTGCAAAAATAAGAAGTATCCGAAAGTTGCAAAATATCCGTTTTATCCGAGGTATCGCTTAAGTCAAAAGTGATCAATAGATTCGGTGTATTTTTATTAGTTGTTAGCGAATCCGATTTTGTTTTGCGGAAATGAGAAGTATCCGAAAATTGCAAAATATCCGTTATATCCGAGGTATCGCTTTTATCAAGAGTGATCGATAGATTCGGTGTATTTTGGTTAGTTGTTAACGAATCCGATCGTATTTTGCAAAAATAAGAAGTATCCGAAAGTTGCAAAATATCCGTAATATCCGAGGTATCGCTTTAATCAAAACTGATCGATAGATTCGGTGTATTTTGGATAAATATTACCAAATCCGATCTTATTTTGCAAAAATAAGAAGTATCCGAAAGTTGCAAAATATCCGTAATATCCGAGGTATCGCTTTAATCAAAACTGATCGATAGATTCGGTGTATTTTGGTTAGTTTTTACCGAAACCGATCTTATTTTGGAAATATAAGAAGTATCCGAAAGTTGCAAAATATCCGTAATATCCGAGGTATCGCTTTAATCAAAACTGATCCATAGATTCGGTGTATTTTGGTAAGTTTTAACCGGATCCGATCTTATTTTGTGAAAATGAGAAGTATCCGAAAAATGCAAAAGATCCGTAATATCCGAGGTATCGCATCAATGAAAAGTGATCGAAAGATTCGGTGTATTTTGGTTAGTTTTTACCGAATCCGATCATATTTTGCAGGAATGATAAGTATTCGAAAATTGCAAAATATCCGTAATATCTGATGTATCGCTTTAATAAAAAGTAATCGATAGATTTTGTGATCTTTAGTGAGTTATTAGCGAATCAGGTCTTATTTTGCGAAAATAAGAAGTATCCGAAAATTGCAAAATATCCGTTTTATCCGAGGTATCGCTTAAATCAAAAGTGATCAATAGATTCGATGTATTTTTATTAGTTGTTAGCGAATCCGATTTTATTTTGCGGAAATGAGAAGTATCCAAAAATTGCAAAATATCCGTTATATCCGAGGTATCGCTTGTATCAAAAGTGATCGATAGATTCGGTGTATTTTTGTTAGTTGTTACCGAATCCGATCGTATTTTCCGGAAATAAGACGAATACGAAAGTTGCAAAATATCCGTAATATCCGAGGTATCGCTTAAATTATAAGTGATTGGTAGATTTGGTGTATTTTATTTTTTTTATTTTACAAGTTTTTGGAAAACTTACAGCTAGATTTAGGGATACAGTCAGAGAAAAAAAGCATTGAGGGCCAATTACAAGTTTCCACTGATAATCACTTGGTTGTTTAACAAAAATGCAAGTGGGTACCTAATGTTAAGAAAGAAAAAAACAAAAGGTTACTAAATTACAAACAAAACGAACAACGTATTTGCCACTCCCAGAAGAAGAAACATTGAAATTGATCAAGTCATCTGACATTATCAGGAAAAAAAGAAATTAAATAACATTTGAGAAAAAGTTATCATTCAGTACACGTTTCAAATTCGAAACTGAAGTGTTGAACAAGTCAATGTCGACATTTACTTTTGCCAAATTATTAAATAGTTGACATGTTCTAATGGAAAATGCGTTCCGCCTATAATTAGTCTTTGCGTGCGGTAAAAACAGCAAGCTGGGGTTTCTGAAAGACTTCGAGTTAGTGCGCAGCCCTATAAGTCCAAGAAGCTCTGGACAATCTATCTTACCGCTTTCTATGCTTAAAAGATATGAAAGGTCAGAAGTATTTTTTCTTTCATACAGCGGAAGGAAATGAAATTTTCGACAACGTGAGATGTAGTCGGGGAGATAAATCCCAGCACGATATTGTAGATATTTAAGAAATTTCCTCTGAATCCTCTCAAGTCTCTGAACATAGACGTCATAAATAGGGTGCCAGACTTGCGATGCGTACTCCAATTGACTGCGAACGTATGCACAGTATAAGATTTTTAATGTTTTTGTACTTGAAAACTCAGAGGACATTCGTAGAACGAAACCAAGAGCACGAAAAGCCTTACTAGTGATATTATTAATATGAGTATCAAAAATTAGTTTACAATCGAAAGTTACACCTAAGTCCCTTATGGTATCAACTCTCAAAAGTGGTTTGTTATGTAGGGTGTACGGAAATTGTATTGTGGCCTGTTTACGAGTAAACGAGCAAACATAACACTTGGAAACGTTTAAATCTAGTTTATTTAAGGAACAGTAATTTTAAAACCTTATCAAGTCCTCTTGAAGGTATTGTGCATCACTAATTGACTGTATTTTGCTTAAGATTTTCATGTCGTCTGCATAAAGTAGGACCTTCATATTCAAAAAACAGGACGCGATGTCATTAATAAATATGTTAAAGAGCAAAGGACCCAACAAGGATCCCTGCGGAACTCCTGAGGGAATAAACATAGGTGAAGAGGAGTAACCACTAAGAACGACCGTTTGACATCGATTATGGACATATGACGTGAACCACCGAAACAGATTGCCACTTACACCGACCTGTTGCAGTTTTTTAAGTAAGATCATGTGATCAATACGGTCGAAACACTTACTGTAGTCGGTGTAAATAATGTCTACTTGAGCCGGCTCTGATATGTTCGAAACATACTCTGAGCATAAAATGCGGTTTGATGTAGTGGATCGGCCCCTA
The DNA here is from genome assembly GCA_019059595.1 of Marasmia exigua. Classification (NCBI taxonomy): domain Eukaryota; kingdom Metazoa; phylum Arthropoda; class Insecta; order Lepidoptera; family Crambidae; genus Marasmia; species Marasmia exigua. The sequence continues at coordinate 15,182 of JADPWL010003307.1, read as the reverse complement.
ACAAAACCGTGTTGCTGTGGCGTTAGATCGTGCTTCAGTGCTGCGTAAACTTGTGTGTGTACGATTTTTTCAAGAATTTTGGCAAATAGACATAATTTTGAAATCGGTCTATAATTATCAACCATATTTCTTGGTCCTCCTTTGTGAATAGGGGTAACATAAGCTGATTTCCATATATTAGGTACTATACCTTCCGATAAAGAGCGCCGGTATAACAGGGATAAAGGGAACTGTAGACTTTTCGCACACTTTACTATGAAAATTGTCGGAATATTGTCGGGCCCCGCAGATTTATTCAGGTCCAGACCTGCAAGAAGCCTAAAGACCTCGTCCTCTACCACTTCAACCATGTTTATACTAGTGCAAGACGGAAATTGAAGCGTTGTCTCATCTACAGTTGGAGTTTGAGAGGGCGAGCTTCCTATAAACGTTGAAAAAAAATAGTCTGCAAACATATTACAGATTTCGCCGCCCTGATCCGCAGAGTTGGCGCCATACTTCATGACTGAGGGACACACGTTTGATTGTTTCTCACTCTTTATGTATGACCAGAATGCTCGGGGATTATTCCTAATAAATTCCTCAATATTATTGATGTATTCACTATACATGTCAGTTTCCATAGCCCTTGCCCTGCTACGTAATGAATGAAACGAATCCAAGTCATATGTATTGCCGTATGTTTTATATTTTTTAAGGTATTTATATTTTTCTTTAAGTAGCTTTATAAGAGGTCGTTTATACCACAAAGGATAAATATCCTTACGAGATACATTTGAGATACATTTGTTCCTTCTAAACCCTGTACGCCTTCACGCATTTGCGTGAAGGCGTACAGGGTTTAGAAGGAACAAATGTATCTCGCAAATTATAAATTGTTGAATAGAAGAATGCAATGGCGTCATCCAGATTCCCTGAACCAAGATCCACGGTCCAATCATGGGAATCAAGCTCAGAACAAATCGAGTCGTAGTCACCATTACGGTAAATAAATATTATATACGGTTGCGGTTTAATTGCGTGCAATTGTACAAAGTCAAGGGTGGTTATAAGCGCACGGTGGTGTGGGTCCTCAGGCACTAACGGATATATAGAACGCAGACACAGTAACGTCATTGGTGGAAAATATCAAATCTAAAAGACGTTTGTGACTAGCATTGACAAACGAGTTATATTGCAATAAATTGCATGTATCCAGGGTATCAATCAAATGATATTGATCCATAATAATGTAATTGATAAAATCAAAAGTGATCGATAGATTCGGTGTATTTTGATTAGTTGTTACCGAATCCGATCTTATTTTGCGGAAATGAGAAGTATCCGAAAATTGCAAAATATCCGTTATATCCGAGGTATCGCTTAAATCAAAGGTGATCGATAGATTCGGTGTATTTTGGTTAGTTATTACCGAATCCAATCTTATTTTGCGAAAAAAAAGAAGTATCTGAAAAGTGCAAAATATCCGTAATATCCGAGGTTTCGCTTTAAGCAAAAGTGATCGATAGATTCGGTGTATTTTGGTTAGTTTTTACTGAATCTGATCTTATTTTGCGTAAATAAGAAGTACCCGAAAATTGCAAAATATCCGTAATATCCGAGGTATCGCTTTAATCGAAAGTGATCGATAGATTCGTTGTATTTTGGTAGAACGTCGACTTCGGTAATACCTTTTCTTGAGTGTACTGTTATAAAATGTTATTTGAAGTGTATAAAGAGATAAAAATATTTTTTTACCATGTTTAATTTGTGGTTTTTGAAGGCGGTTTTTTTTGCAGATCATTTTTTTAAAGCTTTTTAGTGTCAAATTTTTTGGCAAAAAAATGAGACACTAAAAAGACCTGTTTAAAATTTGAGGGTTCACATTTTTTTGCAGCAACCACCCCCGCCAAATAACTAACAAACTAATTGTGAATACAGTATTGATAGAGTTATTCTTAACTCATTGCTGTTGAGGAGTTCACCTTTCATCATCGGCAGACCCACAAAATTAGGCGGCAATCGCTTACCATCAAATGATACGTGTGCTCTTCTGCCACCTATCACATTAAAAAAACGCAATGGAAAACGCCCCTAAAAGTAGCGAAAAATATATTTGACGCCCAAATACTCGCTCGCAGCGATAAGACCGCCGAAATTGTACATTTAAGTTTGTTCAATGCCTAGTTTTTTTAAGTTGTGTTTTTGAGCAATAAAGTATATCTATCTATCTATTTATATTTACATTGACACCTGACTATCAAATGCCACCATCGAGAGAAGACCCGATCTTGAACACATCATATCTCCGAACCCATTTGCCCTAACATTTTCAATAACCATTTCCATCGTATACCATGATCTCGCTTAGGGTGACCATATCCCGCTTTAACACGGGTATTTCTGTTCACGCTACAAATGTGGAAAAACGTAAATAGCTAAATAAACTAGGTAGAATAAGTCTTTCTTATTTCTCGAATTTAAAAATGAGTTACTACTTTCCATATTTAAGTATCTTATTTATTGAAGAAAATAATAAAAACACAAGAAAATTAAGACAGTAACTGAGAAATAAAAATAAACTAAAAGTAAATAAAACGAAGTTAAAACAAAGTAGGTCCCTGTGGCAGTATCCCCAAAATGCTGGCAGCAATTTGGGTGTCTTTAAGTCGAGAGTAAATAGGCTTCTTCTGGGTAAGCACGCTAGATTTTAGACCTTATTGTCACTTTCCATCAGGTGAAATGAGGTCAAGTGCAAACCCATTTAATATATAAAAAAAAATTACCCCGTTGGATCGCGATCGAAATTCGCTGGGCGAGGTAGCTGCCAGCTCCAGTGATTTCGACTAGATGCTTAGCTAAGTCATGGAAAAAAAAGAGTGCGTCGGATTGCCACGGCCCAGTGTTCTTTATTTGATATTGAATCGCAAGGAATCAAATCCTTGCGATTCGATTTGCGAAAATTTATAAATAACGTTATAATAAATATAATGTGCTACAATGTTATGAATGCGCTAAGCGTCAAAATACCCTTGACATACTGCCAAATACCTTTGACTGCTTCATTAGTGCAGTGGGCTGCCTTTGGGTCCCGGGTTAGATCAACGGATCGAGCCAAAATATTATGTCCCTCAGGTTTTTTGTTAAGAAATTCTCAATGTCAGCCCAGATTCTGGAGGTTGGCGATCTTGTACCCCCGTGCCTTGGAAAGCACGTTAAGCCGTTAGTCCTGCGGCCGATCCCTCTTCGGAGTCCCATCGGAATATGAGGGCAAGGAAATAGAGAGTGCACACAAGTGCAAATGTGCTCAAGTGTGTGAGTAATGCGTAAGTAGCTGATCGTTGAGATTAGCCGCCTTAGCCGAAATCGGTTAGAGGTTATTATTACATCTCTCACACGCACGCACACACACACGCACACACATACATACACACACACACACACACACACTACACACACATACACACACATACACACACACACACACACACACACACACACACACACACACACACACACACACCCACACACACACACACACACACACACACCCACACACACCCACACACACCCACACACACACACACACACACACACACACACACACACACACACACACACACACACACACACGCACACACACTTGCACGCACACACACAGATAGATCCTTATGCGCTGTTTATTTGTTGTATGTAACTGATTTTTTGTTAAGAAAGAGTGGCCTCTGACACAGGTGCTCATTTTATACCTACTAGAGGATGTCAACACCTAAATTGTAATAGTTGTTGTTGGAACGAATAATCATTTTTTTTATTGTGTCAGGTAGTCTGGAAATAATTAGATATTGCTCCAAGTCAGGCTGAACGTATATGACCTGGAGGAACTGTACTAAAAGGGCCTTGATAAGCTTCTTTATGTGTTATGTGGGAAACGGGAAGAAGAATTACCTGGTGGTAATCAGATACCGCCGCTCATGAACACCTGCAACACCAGGAGAGTAACAAGTGCGTTGCCAACCTTTCATTTAACCTTCCATTCCTCCGTTTGACCATCACTCAGCTGGCGACACTGGTTATCTCGCCGTGGTAGCACTCCGGTGGAGCCGGTCCATTCATTTCTGGCTGTGACTCTCCCATGGTCAAAAGCTCCAAATCTGGAACTTTTAACGATGAGAGAGCCACGTTACGGACTGCTATACAGTACTGGTAGTCGTATTTGGTCACCCTAAACTCGAAGAGTACCTCAGGTGGAAAAGGATGAAATTCCGCCACGTACCTTCTACGGCAGAGAATGCATTTTACTCAGAAGGTGAAGCCGTGAGGGTCGAATTGAGAGCGTGGCACTTGACATAAATTACTCCCTCAGTATGGCGGTACAAGTTTATAATTTCGTTTTACAATTAACGACTTAATTAAGGGACGTTATTATTCCAGGGGAGTTTAGGTTAATCTTATTAACGTTATAATTTTCTACCTAAACATTTGTATCATGGGGTCCGATGGCACATTTGGTATTTATTCGCCTCAGGTTTTTAATGTTGTGGGTTTGAAACCAACTTGAAAAAAAATCAATAATGATTACAGCCAAGTCATTATCGAACAGTCTAACCTTGGAAGTTTCCACATGGCCAGTTACGAGTATATCTGAAAAAAAAATAGTAACTTTAGTATTTTAGTTTATATTTTATTTATGTATTAATATTTAAACTTTGTATGTAAGTATATAAATATTAATATTGCACTGCCCTACACCTCCATCAAGTGTCCTTTACCCAAAGGTTACCTGGAAGAGATTGCTCATAGTAATAAGGCCGCCTTCGTTGTACATATCCTGTAATACCTAGTATTAAGTTTTCTTACTATACTTTGAGTACAATAAAAGTATATTCATTCATTCATTCATTCAATATATAGTACTAATTTATTTATTTATTTTTTTTTATAGAAAGGCCAATCAGGATGGCCTCACTCAGCCTGATGGTAAGCGGCCATGAAACCCAAATATGAGGTTGACAGGCACAAAAGAACTAACAAAGTACCCATTGAATCTGCCATCGATGCAGCTTTCACGCCCCGCCTAAAAGACCTCGGATTGTATGAAGGAGGAAACACATGAGCTGGGAGGGCATTCCATGTCTTGATGGCTCGGGGCAGGAACGAGGAGCCAATCCTCTTGGTGCGCGCCGCCATTGTCTGGATGGTATGGATGGCAACGCTGTCCAGCACGTGTTGTTCGGAAGTGGAAAGGGGAGGATGGGATAAGTTGAAATAACTCATTAGAGCATTCCCCATTATAGAGACGGTAGAGAACATTTAGACTGGCAATAATGATTAAAAAATCAAATCATCATCTATGGTTTAAACTTGCTCGAGGTGTGTATAGGTATATCTATGGAATGAAAGTATAATTTAAATTTTAAGTAGATATAATTTAGAGGTGTAATATTATGTACCCGTAAATATAATATCCTTTAATTTTAGTGTACCTGCTTATTATTTAACGCATAAACATAAGTTGTTTTGTCTTTAGATAGATAGATAGATAATCTTTATTGTACAACATACAAAACTTAAAAGCTAGGTATACAGAAGAATAATGTACAATTTAGGCGGTCTTATCGCTGGGAGCGATCTCTACCTGACAACCTTCAGGTAAAGGACATTCGATAGAAGAGGGGAGGGTGGTGCAATCCTTTTGATTTTGAACATTGATTAAGTAAATTTATAGTATAAATACATATATCTAGATAATAAATAAATAAATAAACACGTTATCATACACTAATATATACGAATGTTACCTTACTATAATACAATATAACCTACACAAATTATATAAAATATACTACTACAAGGTTATAAAAGAGTAGATATATTTCATACCTACAATATATGGATGTCTTTGTTATACAGGATGTATCTGTGAACATTTACATCCCTTTAACCACTTGTTCTACCAACCATTCTGTCGCGTCGAAAATTTTTTCGACTCTCCATACAAAATTACCAAGTCACGTGACCGACTTTGTATGAGAAGTTGAGATTTTTTTTCGCGAATTTCCAAAAGTCATAGAACAAATGTTGTTCGGAATGGTTAATAGAGCACGTGGTTAAAGGGATGTAAATATTTACAGATACACAAAGTATATAAGGAATACTAAATAAATAATAGTATTAACCATTGCATTTTACCATTTTGGCATTGGTTACGCTAGTTCTTAATTTACCTAGTATTAACAAAACCGGTTTCGACGACTGCTTGTTATTATGTGTTAGTCACTCTGCATGCCGTGGTAGCCTTTAATTAAGGCATCACTATATCATGTATTTAAATTATAAGTTAAGATTGTAAAGTGTATGCTTTGTTGGTTGTCCTTAAATAAATAAATAAATAAATAGTTTTCGTTTCGTTTTAGTAGGGTGGAGGGTTAATAATCTGAGATACAGGAATTTCCTGATTCAGGTATTAGCCCACCATAGTTTTCTTAACTGCGCACTTAAACTTCACTGTGCCGATAACGTATAGTTTGTTAACTTTTGTAAACTACCTACTTTGTATTACATAAGAATTTTTTTTTTTTGTACCATAAGAATGTTGTTTACATAGATTATTGTAAGAAATGGTTGTATATCTATGGTAAGAATAAACGCTTTATTTATTTATTATTTAGGTTTCGGTTTTTATAGTTTTTCCCATGCACTTCAAGTAAGTTCTACACGTGTGTTAATTAATGTGTTCACATAAAAAGAGATGGGGTAAACGGGTTCTGGAGTGGAGACCGCGTCTTAGAAAACGTAATGTAGGGCGCCCTCTGGCTAGGTGGGGGGACGATCTGCGCAGGATGGCTGGCAAGAGCTGGATGCGAGAAGCCATGGATAGATCACAGTGGCTAACAATTGGAGAGGCCTACGTCCAGCAGTGGACTGCGATAAGCTGATTATGATGATGATGATGACATAAAAAGAGAGATTTTTAAAGTGTCCTTCGACCCTAGAAGCTATTTTAGTTTGAGAACCTGTATCCACAGCTTGCAAGTCGGGCATTAGGTACTCGCATCGTACGCGGCGATCGTGATGTGCAAGAGAAATACTTATTTCACTAAACAGTAATAAATTGAGTTGACGTCTTCCTCGAGTTCCACTTGCTCTTGTTGTGTAATGACATAATGTGTTTGAAACCCTAACATATTATACTTACTTTATTTTTTACATTATGGCAGACAAACGAGCAGACGGTTCACCTGATGTAAGTGAATTACCGCCACCCATGGACATCTTGCCGTGTGGTCCCCGGCAGAGTAGAATAGGCCACCCTCACTCTTGCCGAGGTGTCGTAAAAGGCGACTAAGGTAAAGCTGCTGGCATGATCATCAGTACCCAGAGAAGGAAAACTCTGCACTTATATCCAAACCCTCGCCAACCCGTCTGCCAAGCGTGGTGAGTATGGCAATTACCCCTCATGTGATCGAGGGAGGCCCGTGCCCCAGCAGTGGGGACTTAAGTGGGCTGATGATGATGATGATGATGATGGACATCTGCGACACACGGGGCATCACAGATGCGTTGCCGGCTCTTAAGGGAGGAATAAGCTCTTTTCTTGAAGATCACCAGGTCGTATCTGTTCGGAAACACCATCGTTGGTAGCTGATTCCATAGTTTTACTACGCGCGGTAGGAAGTGGCGTGAGATGCGCACTGTGGTGGAATAAAATCATCCAAGTGATGTAAGTGAAATTTGGAATTCTGGCGTGATGTACGATGGTGAAAATTTGCAGCTGGAATAAGGCAAATGGAATAAGGAACAGCTCCTAGGAACACTCTCCATTGTAGGTACTTACTAGGTACTTACTAAGTATAGAATTATTATCTGTAGTAAAGTATGCTAATCAATTATAGTGTGGTATCCTAACGTTAAAATCACTTCTGAAAACGGTTTAGTACCTTTTAAGGTAGTACAGTGGTAGTAATGCTGCCTCCTGCAAACACACAGTACAAACGTTTGTGTGTATGAACATGTCTGTTTGTATTGGCCTGGATGTTTTCTATGTATTATAAGTCATTGCATGCATTTAATAATAATAAATAAATATTTCTCAACATCACATACATTGATCTGACTGCGAGATAGGTAGCTCAAGCACCTGTGTTACAGATATCAGAACCAACAGTGGGATTACAAATATATAATAAGAATAATATAATAATTCTCACAACATCTCATACGTTGACCTGATTCCATACTAAGTAGCTTGAGCACTTGTGTTACAGATATCAGACAACAGAGGAACACAAATATATACTTAAATACATGTATTACACCCAGACACCGAACAAACACAAGTGATTCATCGCACGAATATTTGTCCAGGGTGGGGATCGAACCCACGACCTTTGGCGTAAGAGGCAGGGTCACTACCAATTGCGCCATCCGGTCAGTCATATATACATATAATACTTTTCTTTTGTAAATACATACGTATAATACATAGAAACACCCAGACAAAGAAAATAGAAAGGTATTAAATGTTTTTAATATTATATTATGGTATAGAGGGCAGACGATCAGACGTATCACCTGATGGTAAGCAATTATCGCCATCCATGGACACCTGCCACGTCAAAGGAGTAACAAGTGCGCTGCCGGCCTTTAAAACCTTTCTTGAAGGTTTGCAGATCGTATCGGTCCGGAAACACCGCAGGCGATAGTTCATTCCACAGTTTTGTCGTACGAGGTAGAAGGTTTCTTGAATTCTCAAGAAACGTGCTATTCAGCACAGTTGAATACTGCCAACCATCTAGATGATGGGCATGGAACCGTTGACGAGTGGAACGATGACGGAATGAAGCGACAGGAATCAGTCCGAGCAATTTCTCGGAGCAATTCCCCATAGTATATATATGCGGTAGAATATACATAGGCTTCATCTCTACTCACTCAACTCACACTACGATTCGAGTTCGATTCGGTCCTCTAGCTACCTATCTCGGAGTCAGATGAATGTGTTGTTGTGAAATATTTATTTATTTATGTACATAAAAAATCTAAATAAAATTGAATAGTCTAAATAACATATATTAGGTACTCCAACATTGACATCGACCTGACCCCTTTATATGTTATGAGTATATGAATCAAATATTTTATAATACACTCCGACACTTCTGTTTTTTTTTGGATCAACTCGAATGTTCAACTTTAGTGAATCTTAGCCAGAGAGAATCGAAAAACCTACTACCTAGCTTTGGAACAGGATGCAGATTCACTACAAAGCGCCATTCTTGGCAAGTAGTGGTCAAAGCCTAATAAAGATGAGCTATGTGAAAATAGAAGTTAGTCATAACAACACAACCTCACAGCTCCATTGTTCGAAATTAACATATCGCAAATCCAGAAAGTATTTAACTAATTTCAATTTAAAATCTCTGTTCTCGTTTAACTAAATTTATGATAAAAAAATACAATCAGCGATAAATCTGGCCAAACTTAGGACATTAAGGCGATTTTTATTCGAGCGGAGTGTCCCCACTTCGGAGTTGATCAAACTGCGCGAGAGTGTTATTAAAAGTTGTCCCCTCAAGGTTTTCCTTAATTAAAATTATGGCGGCAACGGTCTCAGTAAGTAAAGTCTCTGGAGTGAGGTTTAAGTGAGAAGCAAATTGTGTATAACCGGACTGTGTATAATACCAGCACAGTATAAGACATTCATCTTAGCTGTCCAGCATGAACACTTTGCGCCATCGATTTATTTATTTATTTAAGGTACACTTACAGGTTACAATCGTTGACATTTCGAGACGTTTTGCATATAATTATAAATTAGACCAGACAATAACCTACAGGTAGTGTACACAACATGAGTATAAAAGTATAATTTGCTTATTAATTACTTAAGAGAAAAAACACATAAAAATAAAATATATTAAAGGTCCTGTGAGGCCGAGGATACTTCGGCCTCTAGTATTTGTGTAACATTCCTTTTGTATTTGGGGAAACTACGGTCAAACACATCAATGTCTCTGCCACCTCGAACCAGTTCGTTGTAGGTCCGGCACATACGGGTTAGGGGGTTATAATACGAGGTGTTGTTCTTGTATACTTTTAATGAAAATATGTTTGGTGATCTGATTCTAAAATGTGTGTTGATGTTGATAGAGGATAGAAGATACGAGATGCGAGATGATTGCGATCCATTGCGAACCTAATCACCTCGTGGAATTTGTGAGAAGGGTTCACACATTTTAGTTGGTCGGTGCATCGCGCTGGTGATCGGCCACGTGATCTTTTGCCCAGTCACAGTATAAAAAGAACTTTCTATAATCATATGAAACTCAATTGTGTTCGTCCAAAGTAGTGTCAGACACCATGTCTCAGGAGAGCACGAATGACATTATAAACCGGCAAAAACCAATATATTGTTCATCGTAGGTAAGATATATCGTTAAACAGTAACAAACTTCTATTTATTCATTTATTTGTCTACCAATAATTGTAATACCTACACTAATACATAGTAATAATATATTACTTAGGTATTATATTTTATAACTTACTGAATGTACAATATTATAAAGGCAGCTGCACGCTAAAGTGTTGTTTTACAGTTTTGTGCTATTAATAACTATTGTATATGAAATTAAGTCATCGTCATTATCGTCAGCCCATTTAAGTCCCCACTGCTGGGGCACGGGTCTCCCTCAATCACATGAGGGGTAATTGCCATACTCACCACGCTTGGCAGACGGGTTGGCGAGGGTTTTGATATAAATGCAGAGTTTTCCTTCTCTGGGTGCTGATGATCATGCCAGCAGCTTTACCTTAGTCGCCTTTTACGACACCTCGGTAAGAGTGAGGGTGGCCTATTCTACTCTGCCGGGGACCACACGGCGTGAAATTAAGTAGGAGTAACTAAAATTATAGAAGAAAGTTATGATCTAACTGCTGTTATTACGCGGTTTCCAAATATTGGAAATAGTAGGGGAGAGAGTATCTGGTAACATCTCTTATTACTTGTTCCATGACTCAACAAAGTAAAACCAGAAGAAGTCACCTAAGATCTTAACTCAACTATCAAAGTGAAGTTTAAGTCATTCTTATGTAAACCTCGGTCGATGACTTCTCTCTTAAGGGTCGCGATTTAATTTATGATTTAGTGGCTACGGTGGTGTCATACTGCCACAATCAGGGTCGTTGATTAACTTAGTTGGCTACTTAAGAAAAAATATTGACCCTTATTTTGATACGCATAAAGACTACCGATACTAAAGTTAATGAACATTTAGCTTAAATGACATCTCTGAGGGCGGCCGATAGTCTATTAAAGAGTATCGATGGATGGCGGTCTAGTACTATGTGTTACTCGCGGAACTTTCTACCACGTAGCTTAGTACTGTGGAATGGTTTGGCTGCAGGAGTATTAGGGACTTCAAGAGAAGAGCGTACTCTTTTTAAAAATGGCCAGCAACATATTACGGACCTCTCTGATTTATCGGATATTCTTGGGCGGTGTTGATTACTTTTCATCAGGAGTCCAATTCTCGTGCTCGTGATATTTTAAAAACATGGCGGATATCACCTGAAAACCATACAACAAAACTATGTTTTAGTGATATATGTCGTATGAAAATAAATGTCACGAGCACGAGAATTGGGCTCCTGGTATCTCACTTGTTCGTTTATCTCTTAGTAGTCTAGAAAACAAAAGAATGTCCGCATAAAACATACACACATCAGTGTCACGCGTCCATATATTTCACACCTTCAAAAATACACCTAACAGTCGCCCCACGGTTGTATGGCACGTGGCAAACGGAATTTAATATTGTTTTGACATTTTCCCATAGAAAAAATATAGTACAACGGCCCCCCTATCAATGTCACTAAAGTCTCCTCTGATCGTGGTCGCACTGTACATTTTTTTGGCTTACTTGTACGAGTACATTCATCTCATTCGTTATATCGTCTCATTCGTCCATCTTCACTCACATTTTTTCTTGGACATCATTCGCTGCGTTCATATTCACACTTATGATTTCATCATTTAGAATAAGGCTGCGTTCAAAAATACTATAATGGAAACTTTCTGTCTCATAAAGTAACATAAAGTATGTCTTTAGATGTACTTACAAGGTTTGTAACATTATTTACTCAATTACAGGTTAAAACTTATGTATAAATGGATAAAAATCTAACGTAAACTATGGACTTATGATATTTTTAAACGACTTTAAAAAAAGGAGGTTCTCAATTGGGCATGTATATATATATATATATTTTAATGTTTGTTCGCCGATTACTTCACCATTTATGAACCGATTTAGATAATTATTTTTTAGTTGAAAAGAAGATAGTCCCAAATTGGTATCATGATAAGGATATCAGGATCTGATAATGGAATTCTGGAAAAATTGAGAGGACCCCTCAAATTTTAAAGGCAGACGTAATGTTTTTGTATGTTTTTTCAAAACTGCACCAGTATTTACGCCTGACTGTATTAACTTTGTGGCTCTGCTGATGATGAAAGCTCAACTCCTCAACGGTAAGGAGTTAAGGATAACTCTTTCAATACTGTATTCACAATAAGTTTGTTAGTTATTTGGCGGGGGTGGAAGGGGGAAGAGAGGAGGAGGGTGGCTGCCAAAAAATGAGACACAAAAACCTTAAAAAAAAATCTGCGAAAAAAACCGAAGTCTGCGTCTAATCTCTGATGAACAATTGAATGTTGTATTAAATTACAAGATAGTATTGGGCGCCGACTTCGGTAACACCTTTTCTCGAGTGTTATAAAATGTTATTTGAAGTGTATAAAGTGATAATAATATTATTTTACACTTTTTAGTTCGTGGTTTTTGAAGGCTGGTTTTTTTATAATTCCTATAAATCTGATCTCTAAGATTGAAAAATCGATCCTTAGTTAAACAAATGTAAACTAATTCAATCATATTCTGAACAACCAAACAGAAAGTTTAAAACAAGCATCCCAAACCTAAATTAATTAATCTCATTCACTTCTGTATAACCGGTAGATTAAATGAAATTTGCTATGTACCACGAACTATTATTGCTACATACATAAGATGTTTTAGGTCAAAAATCTCTGGCAAGAATATCGATAATATCTGGCAGAGTAGAATAGGCCACCCTCACTCTTACCGAGGTGTCGTAAAAGGCGACTAAGGTAAAGCTGCTGGCATGATCATCAGCACCCAGAGAAGGAAAACTCTGCATTTATATCAAAACCCTCGCCAACCCGTCTGCCAAGCGTGGTGAGTATGGCAATTACCCCTCATGTGATTGAGGGAGGCCCGTGCCCCAGCAAGTGAGGACTTAAATGGGCTGATGATGATGATGATGATGAAGAATATCGATTGATTTTTAAAGTCTTTTTTTTACGACAAAGGGAGGCAAACGAGCAAGCGAGTCACCTGATGTTAAGTGATCACCACAGCCCATGGACATCAGCCACACCAGAGGGAGTGGAGATGCGTTGCCGGCCTTTTAAGAACACTCCCAACACCAATGGAGTCACAAGTGCACTGCCAACCATTAAATCCCTCTTTCCCCGGGATCAGGCCTCCAGTATACGCACTCACGCAGCAAAAAACAGCAGAGACTGCTTTACGCGGGTATTATGTGAAGCGTGGCCCATTCATAACTAAGCGTGGCTCTCCCACGGGTAATAGGAGTTATCCATTATACCAACGATTGATGATCGACCAATAGGTCTAGTAACAATAATTAATCAAGACGGGAATTAACACGATATTTATTATGTGATACAACATTGTGTACTCACATATTTTACTCGACGTTTCGGCTACGTTACAGCAGCCGTGGTCACGAGCGGACTGGCGGAGCACGGCGTCGTCTGCTGGAGCACATCACATTATCCGATATTAATTCGCCACTAAATGAACTGTCAGTGAAATTTCACTGACAGTTTCATTTAGTGACTCTGACACACTACACTAACAGTATCGGTGTTTGTTTGCGTTAGTAACGGCCTAGCACGAGGTTTGCACTTGTTAATTACTGGATTCCATGTTGATGATATTTTAAATCCATCCTCCCGATTGAAAGTACTTCTTGATCTCAATCGCTTCACGTACTATCCTCGTATGATAAATGACGGTCGGTGGAGAGGATTTTCGGGTCATGTAGTTCCATCCAATGATTTTGACGACCCTATTGGACCAGTGGTAGTGAACGCTGCCTCTGATACAAGGGTTGCGGGTTCGATCCCCGCACAGTACAAACATTTGTGTGCATGAACATGTTTGTTTGTATTGGTCTGGGTATTTGCTATGTATTACAAAGTATTTATTTACAAAAGAAAAGTATTATATGTATATATTTGTAATCCCACTGTTGATTCTGATATCCGTAACACAGGTGCTTGAGCTACCTATCTTGGAGTCAGATCAATGTATGTGATGTTGTGAAATATTTATTTATTTATGATTTACTCCCATTAAACTATTGGTCTAGTAACATCCTTAGTCAAGTGAAGGGGCACTTTGCTCCACTAAACTAAGTTACAAAAATTCCATCACCTAAAAGATAGGACTTAGAAAATGTGGTAGCGCACGTGCAAGTTAAGTGCATTCGCATTTTAGGTCGCTTTTATGCGCCTAGCGGAGTAATAAGGCACTTTGTGACGTCACAGGAGACTTTTAGGCAGAATTGTGATGTGACATCCAGGGAAGTTATTGAGTTACGTGTGGGGAAAACTGGGTGATGATTTTTTTTGTTAGTTTTTTTAGTTTCTATTGATTTTTTACTTGTTGTTACAGTTGTTTCTCACTGTCAGCCCGAATTCTTGGAATTGGCAGTCATGAATCTCCGTTCCTCAGATCCTGCACCTGATACCTGTTTGGTTGTGTCACTTTAGTGTGTCCCATTAAAATATGATAAGATTTCCGACATTCATGAATAATATTCACGTTGCATACATGAATAATATAAATATGTACGTATCATTTACAATCTAATACTCTAAACTCAATCGAAACTTAGTTATTATTATTAATTTATTTTTTATTACTGTTGAATTATACTTAATAAACTTGCATGCATGTTTTAAAAGTTAAATAAATAAAAAAAAAGTCGCTTCTACATTTTGTGATTATACTATGCAAAGTTGTTTACAACTTGGATACTGGTTTCTTTTTGTTCGTCGGGATTGGTTGACAGGCTTAGTGACTGTC
>JADPWL010003308.1:0-40001 GCA_019059595.1 Marasmia exigua | reverse complement strand
GTAACATATTTGGACGATTACCTAATCTCGAATCAAGACAGAAAAATACTGTTATTACAAGTTCAAGAAACGATCTCTCTATTGGAAAATCTGGGGTGGCAGATAAATTATGCCAAATCAATTTTGAACCCTCAAAAATGCCTAGAATTTCTGGGGATTTGTTGGGACCCATGGTCCAATCTCAAATATTTACCACTCATAAAATGTCAATCTCTCAGCAACAAGATTTTACCACTCTTGATGAGGAAAACAGCCAGTCTGAAAGAAATACAGAGCTTGGTCGGCCTAATAAACTTCGCCAGCTTTACGGTAACTCGCGGGCGCTTGAATCATCGCAATCTTCTCAAATTCCAAAAACTGTTACTACAGTTAGATTCCTCTCACCGCTTTGCAGTCCCCGAACTAGTTCTGATGGAACTAGAATGGTGGTTGAAAAATTACGAGACTCCATCCCCATTACACAATCCTCCGACCAAACATTTCCTCACAACGGACGCATCCGAGAAGGCATGGGGAGCGTGCTTGAACAACAAAGAAATATCGAGCCTTTGGCTCCCTCAGGAGAGGCACTTCCATTCCAACATAAAAGAAATGCTCGCCGTATATCATGCAATAGAACAACAATCCCTCTTTCTCAAGAATACAACAGTAATGCTCCAAAGCGACAACAAAACCGTAGTATCTTATATCAGAAAGGAGGGTGGCTCGAAGTCGACCCAGCTTATGCATTTAACAAGAGCCCTACTCACCCTTCTGGACAACTTGCAAATTCATCTTGTGGCGCATTATATTCCGGGCAAGATAAATTGCGAAGCAGATCGGTTATCACGATGCCGAGTACCTCCAGAGTGGCATCTGCTTCCAGAAGTAACGTCTGTGATCTTCCAGAAGTGGGGCACTCCAACCGTGGATCTGATGGCGTCCAGCTCAGCCCACGTAGTCCCACGATATGTCAGTCTGGACCGGAACGACACGAACGCTTATTTCCACGATGCCTTCAGCCAGACGTGGAATTACACCCTTGCGTGGATTTTTCCTCCTCCATTCTTAATACCAAGAACATTAACTCACCTGAACTCCGCGAAAGGAGTATTTCTCATTGTAGTTCCCGTGTGGGAGAGGGTGTTTTGGATGCCACACCTGAAGAACCGGGCACTATCACCACCGTTCACCATCCGGCGCCTTCACAGAGTCCTAGTGGACACGTCGACTGGCCTACCTCCGTCACAAGTCAACGACATGACCCTGCAAGTGTGGAGATGTGGGGGTGGTCAGCAAGCCTAACGGATTGGACACCAGATCAAACAGGACTCCTAAAATCAGGTTGGCGCGATTCATCTATTAAAACTTACCATCACGCTTGGTTGAAATGGTTAAATTGGTGCAGAGTTAATAACGTTACTACACCATACAACCCTTCTGGTGCTAATCTGGCCAGATTTTTGATAGATTTATATTTAATAAACAAATTGTCTTATCGAACTATCCTGGTATACAAATCAGCTGTATCCACTTTGTGTAACCCTGATTCAACAGGACATCTTAGCTCCAATACTCTTGTTAAAAAAGCGCTCAAAGCTATTGCTAATCAGAACCCGAAGATTATTGTGAAACCCCCTATCTGGGATATAGATGAATTAATATCATGGCTATGTCTAATGACCCAGATTCAGATAACTTTTACCAGTGCTCCCGAAGAGCTGCCATTTTATTACTGCTCTGTTCAGGGCGCAGAGTACACGACCTGACACTTTTAGCTATTGATAGCGTCCATTGTTCAATTTCATAATTCTATGGCCTATATTTTGGTGCTCTTAGCACCAAAATATAGGCCATAGAATTATGAAATTGACAACTTGGACATCAGACAATCAGGCTGGCGCTTATCTTCCAGCACCAGCCAACCGGCCATCGACCCTGTGTATTGGACAAAGAAAGTGATAGCATTGTCATCAGAAAGACGTGCCGTATGTAAGGTAAATAACTTGTTCTTGACCGTCTGCGGACCTCCAAAAGCAGCGTCACGTGCTGTGATAGCGGGCTGGATACGGCGTACTTTCGTGGAAGCCGGCATCAACGCAAGCGCAGGCAGCACGCGGTCAGCAGTTGCCTCAAAGCACTGGGCGCTGAACATGCATGTAGACGAGATACTCGCAAGAGGAAACTGGCGCTCTCAGGATACATTCAGAAACCATTATTGTCGTGTCATTCGACCTTCCTTGGCCCAAACTAATACGGTGTCTGCTATGTTTTCCCCCATAGCAAATTAAAAGGGTATTTTACCAGGTAAATGCATTAACACTTTACCCATGTCAACTTATTAATGTAATTACCTGTGTTATTAAATTGGTTTAATCTTTAATCATAAAACACTTACTTCAGTTTTGTTACATTTTTATAAAAGTAATTTTCTTTTTATTTTTTTTTCTATATACATGTACGAGTATATAGTACCTACTTATTTACCTAATTATGAAGTGTGTTTAATATTACAATGACATACTATAAGAAAATGACATTATGTTTTATTAATCTAAATGATGTTTATTTAGTTCCATCCAATGAAAATCAAATCGAATAGGTATTTATGCTTATTTCTTGGTAACATGACAAGTACCTCTGGCTATGATTGTTTACATACTGTATTAAACTTTGGTACCTACTTAAATAAATAATTCTTTACATTATTAGCTTGTTTTAAATACTTACATACCTACTCATTTCATACTTTCCCAAGTTTATAAATACATACAAATATTCATGGTATATCATCACATTGGCTAGGCACCTTCCTCCACCAGGCGATAACAAACACGTCTCACTTTTAGGCTTCGAATGACGGTACAGTGAGTTAATATACGCGTTTTACCTACCAATAAAACGCTTATTAACTACTTACCTCATTCGAAGCCTATTTTTTATCACTGCCTGGTGTAAGTGAGAACCCAATGCGGCTCCTGAGGCTAGTGCTCAAAAAGTAAACTATAGCCACCTGGCGGAGGAATGTGGAACTAACGAAAAAAGGTGTGAAAACGTCCGAAAACTGACAAACTGTCTGCCACAGATTAGAAAAATAGGGTTGCTATTCTCACTTTTAGGCTTCGAATGAGGTAAGTAGTTAATAAGCGTTTTATTGGTAGGTAAAACGCGTATATTTATTCAGGTAGACATATAAACTCTTGTTTCTTAACCCTCCAATATCTTCTAAAAAAAAATGTTTATTGAATACACAATTTCGACTATACTTATTGCATATTAGTAAAAACGACATCACCTTTAGATCATATTGAATTAAGTATGGTATTTCATCCGTCGTTTAATTTTTTTCGTGTTTTTTAAATTTCATTGTCATGTCTTTTATGCCCTTTGAGGCTAGAGGTGTTTATTGTTTTGTTTAAGAATTAATTTGGGTGAGATTTTCTAGTCTGTAACGAAAAGTTCAATAAATTAAAGAAATTCATTAAGATTTCGTTAAGATTGCGATTTTTGTAAAATAAATAATGGTCAAATGTTATCTGCAGCACATCCATGACATTTTTTAATGCCCAACGCGCAGAAAATACCTTTAGCTTATTTTGACTTTCTAAAATAGGTACATACTTATCTGTCTACCTACTGGAGAGTAAGATTAAACACGATTATTTTGGTCAAGGTCTTATATTTAAAGTGAAATATACAAAGTTTAACAATCCAATCTAAACATTAAGCAACGATTTGATTCTTTAAAGTGTTTTTCGAAAATGATTGTGGAGAGGTCCCTCTTCTGAATAGCCGGCTATCTCCTGAGGCACGATGGAACTCTCATCTATGCTGCCACAAGGCCGACACATACATTCAAGTGGAGCCTTAGTGGATACCTGTAACCAAGTTAAGAAAGAATTTATTTGTTGGTAGGTATCATAAACATCATCATCATTAACACTTAATAATCCGACAAACTGAAACTGCTGCTATCGGTATCGGTATTGAAATATTAAAACAATTAATGTTTTGATAAAACTGTTTACAGAAAATCCTGTTAATTTTCTCACCTTCATAAATCTCTTTTCTTCATTCTTTGCTTTAGGGCAATATAACACTACTGTTGCTTCTCGTTCTCCAGACTCTTGGCAGCAATTGCAAGTTCGCTCCATTTGCCATATTTTGCTGCCTGAAACCTGTAAATAAAATCATACGTATATTTTTTAAATATACGATACTTTTGCCTACGGCCAGTCACTTCTTTTTAAATAACAGACTACTCAAATTCAGAATCATTGTCTAAGCGTACCCTCCTAGGCATCTCCTAGGCTCCAAAGCGGCAACTTTGGATCTAACCGGGAATTAAAAACGAAGAAAATACAATACATCAAATAATAAAATGAAAAATACTTAGCATCGGTTTTACTACCTGAACGTAGCTTGTGCACTTTCCAACACATGCAAACGAAGGAATAGCTTTCGGCTTACATCCAGGATGTCGGAGAACATGAATGACGGGTGTCATTTGGCATTCTTGTCCTGAAAACAAAATAGGTTAGAGGCAAAGCTTTGAGGAAAGAGGCAAAGTCATCTGTGAAAACACCCAGGAGCCCAATTCTCGGGCTCGTGACATTTATTTTCATACGACATATATCACTAAAACATAGTTTTTTTGTATGGTTTTCGGGTGATATCCGCCATGTTCTCAAAATATCACAAGCACGAGAATTGGGCTGCAGGAGTCCAATGCTCAGGCTCGTGACATTTATTTTCATACGACATATATCACTAAAACATAGTTTTTTTGTATGGTTCTCAGGTGATATCCGCCATGTTGTCAAAATGTCACGAGCACGAGAATTGGGCTCCAGGAGCCCAATTCTCGGGCTCGTGACATTTATCATCATACGACATATATCAACAAAACATGGCGGATATCGTATGAAAACGTTTTTGCTTATTCTCGCGATGTCGAATGGTGACATATGTCACATATTTTCGTGCGACACGTATCGTATGGTCTTGACCATACGATATGAAGTATCACGGTGATTTTGGTGATATTTCTCCAATTCAACGTGACGTTTGAGTCGTTTCGCGTTTTGTTGTTTATTGACGTTTGGTTGTTCAAATCACATAACAAGTTTAAATTAACTGCACAAACTAAGAAGATGATTGATTCTCTGTGTGAACGATTGTTTAGCTGAGAATTTTAATTTTTCTTATATTTTCTTTAATTGGAAGAAATTTTCACCAGTATTACCTACATACCTTTAAATATTCGTCATTAAGCCTTTTTATCTCAGTAACAAGATCTTACACTGATCTTGTAACACAAACAAAATTCTTTATTTCATTTTTTTCTTTTAACGCGTCTTTTTGCCACAGTTGCTATCTCTTTTTGCCACAGACTGAAAAGAAATCTTTTGACTTTCGGTCGGTGTAACGGAATTACAATTTCATAAAATCAACTTTCTTTTTCGTCTTTTTTGATCGTATTTTAAAGCAGTTATGATAATTATGATGTTATACAAACATGAAAATGACTGTTGATATAAAAAGGCTAAAAAATGTTAAATTAAAACTTAAACAATAAACATTAATATTTCTCGATTGTATATTTGTGTCAATCAACAAAATGGAACGTATTAGCGGAAATGATATGGGCCACATTCTCTATGGAAGTGACTTTTACTGTCGCATGGGCACGAGAATAGAGTTTTTTTACTTTTGTGACATTTTGGTGACATTTTCGTACGACATTGGAAAAGTGACATTACAGAAAATACGACATTTTATCGCACGTCCCGAGAATTGGGCTCCAGGACCCCAATTCTGGGGATTTCGATATGAAAAAAACATGGCGGATATCACCTGAAAACCATACAAAAAAACTATGTTTTGGTGATATATATCGTATGATGACAAAATATCACGTCCCGAGAATTGGGCTCCTGTAGCCCAATTCTCGGGACGTGCGATAAAATGTCGTATTTTCTCTAATGTAACTTGTCCAATGTCGTACGAAAATGTCACAAAAGTAAAAAAACTCTATTCTCGTGCCCATGCGACAGTAAAAGTCACTTCCATAGAGAATGTGACCCATATCATTTCCGCTAATACGTTCCATTTTGTTGATTGACACAAATATACAATCGAGAAATCTTAATGTTAATTGTAAATGTATTAGTTCAACATTTTCTAGCCTTTTTATATCAACAGTCAATTTTATGTTTGTATAACATCATAATTATCATAACTGCTTTAAAATACGATAAAAAAAGACGAAAGAGAAAATTGATTTTATTAAATTATAATGGACAACATTTAAAAATTGCTAAGCTCTGAAGCAAAAAATACCAATTCTTTGTTTACTTTTCCGCTGCTCGAATATATATTTATTCATTTTTTATATTGCTTATTTACTGAGAAAAAAAATTAAAAACTAAAAAACGTAAGATGACGGCAGAATCGGTCATCGGACGGCAGAATGTAAAATATTTCTTTGCTTAGCACAATATAGTTTTAAATTTACGAAATGCCAAACCCATGACATGTAACTGTCAAAAAAAAGACAACATGTCAACGTTGAATGTATGAATGACGTTGACAATGTTGACACTAGTATTATTTACCTTTGACAGTAGTACCTTTTTTTCATTAAAACAATGATAAGCAAAGGAATATCGCTGTATTCAGCCGTCCGATGACGTCATTTGGCGCTTACGTCTATTTAGAATAAAAAGAATTTCAATAATTATTTTATGCATGAAAATGGACAAATTTTGAAAAAAGAAAAAATATGGGTCTGTTCATTTTATGTCTATTTTCATATAAAAAAACAATATGGACATGTTAAAAATATGAAATGTTGTCCATTCCGTTACACTGACCGAAAGCCAAAAGATTTTTCAGTCTGTGGCAAACAGAGATGGCAACTGTGGCAAAAAGAGATGGCAACTGTGGCAAAAAGACGCGTTAAAAAAAAATTAAATAAAGAATTTTCTTTACACTGATTTTATTACTGAGATAAAAAGGCTTAATGACGAATAATACAAATAAGTAACAAAAATAGTGCAATAATATTTATATTTCTTTAAATTCTAGTAATAAGCAAAATTTAGCATTCAAGATAGTAATTTGTAATTATAATGTAAAGTACGATTGATTAACATTGCTATGCCCTTACAGGGCCCTACATTGTATTAATAACATCTTATGTACGTACATTTATTATTTAAGCTACTTTGTACCCAATGTAGCACGAAATAAATATGTATATTGATTGATTGATTGAATATTTAAAGGTATGTAGGTAATACTGGTGAAAATTTGTACAAATTAAAGAAAATATAAGAAAATTTAAAAATCTCAGCTAAACAATCGTTTACACAGAGAATCAATCATCTTCTTAGCTTGTGCAGTAAATTTAAACTTGTTATGTGATTTGAACAACCAAACGTCAATAAACAACAAAACGCGAAACGACTCAAACGTCACGTTGAATTGGAGAAATATCACCAAAATCACTGTGATACTTCATATCGTATGGTCAAGACCATACGATACGTGTCGCACGAAAATATGAGACATATGTCACCATTCGACATCGTGAGAATAAGCAAAAACGTTTTCATACGATATCCGCCATGTTTTGTTGATATATGTCGTATGATGATAAATGTCACGAGCCCGAGAATTGGGCTCCAGGACCCCAATTCTCGTGCTCGTGACATTTATTTTCATACGACATATATCACTAAAACATAGTTTTTTTGTATGGATTTCAAGTGATATCCGCCATGTTTTCAAAATATCACGAACCCGAGAATTGGGCTCCTGGTCCGATACGTAAAATGTTAGAGGAGTTAAGGCCCCTCACCTGTCGTAATCTGGACTTCATGAGCTTTCACTGGTTTCTCACTTATATGGCACATTGTGCACAGAAAAGTAAACAAAATTACTTTGGTTGATAACATTTCTAACTAGCTAGCTAATTATTTTTGCCCTCCCTATCCCTACGAATAGCACAACTTTAGTGATAAATGAAGAAAACTTTTCCGCTTTTATAGGACTGATGCATTAAATACTCCACAGGCTACTTGCGTTTCAACTAGGAAAATCATTTAACGAACATGTCTTTCAGACGATTACATGGTATTCCCGCGGCGCTTACACGTTTATACGGTATTGCTGCGAAACCAATGGATTTAAAAAACGATACGATTATTTCATAACGATATCAGTATTCATTTTTTTATGTTTGTAACAAGTAAACTCCGAAACTTACTGTTTAACTTAACGGAACTGAAATAGAAAGCTATGCTTGTCGTAGTAATAAACGTTTATGTTTTAGGTGCTGTATTACTAAGTAATACTAAGTATTGAACCGACCGAAGGTTTTTGACATTTAGTTGAAAATCGACTGAATAAAGCCAGTTATTACAGTATACACAGGTCAAAATCATAGCTCTCCTTTTTGCTTCACGCTTTTATGCATGCTTACAGCTTAATAGTTTTGGGTTTGAAATGACGCCATTTTTGTGCTGTGCGTCCATACGATTTTTGGTATGAACGTGGTTATGCAGCAGATTTACCGACCGCACATACCACGTAAAAACTTCTCATTTGTATGGCCAAACAAACACAATTCTGTGCGTCCTGTGAAAAGTGGTACAAGTCGACTTATATCGAGTTTGATTTTCTTCTTGCTACTTCATCACAAAAATATTAGGTAATTTTTTCTATCTATAAATGAATATCTTCATCACCTTTCGCTCTGCTGCGCAGCATTGAGTGGCATCCTTTAGGAATATTTTGATTATACGGTCTCTATTTCGGGTCACATAATAATATGTGCTCGTAAGCGATTGAATTTGAAAGGCATTTTCCTGCGGAGGCATAAGCAGCTGGTATTTTTATTTAAACTGCCCTTACTCCAATGGTTTGATCGCAATTGCGATGAGCGATGGTCGCTGAGTGATTCAGAACGCGCCTTCCATGGGAGGATCGAGTCCGAATCCGGGCTCAGGGATATTTTACTGATCATCACAATACATATTTTACGTTAACATTTATAAACAAACAGTTACCCTTTCGTAACCGTTTCATAACCTTAACAGTTTCATTCGGTTATAAGATGGCGAGTAGGCACACTAGCGACGACAGCTGATTTAAATTGTTGGAAATTAAACTAGATATATTTTCAACAATTTCAAAGCTACAGCCTCTTACGGAAAGGACTTATACTATTTATTTAGACACTAAACTTAACTTTTTGATCTGCTTTTGTACTCGAAATTTGTATAAACCAACAAAAATGGCCTTATGGCGCAAATCCAAATTTCTAGTGCAAGAACAGATAAAAAAGTAGAGCACAATTATTAAATAAACAGTATAAATGTTTGTTGCTAGTAAGCCCTTAGTAGCAATCATTTTAAATCGATTGGCGTCGCTAGTTAGTGGTACCCGTAACAGATTATATATACAGGTTGTATCTGTGAACATTTAAGTACAACCCTTTAACGACGTGTTCTACCAACCATTCTGAACAACATTTGTCCAACGACTTTTCGACTCACCTTAAAATTAATTTAACCAAAACAAAAATAATGACTTTTGCACAAAGAGGTGTTAGTTGTAGATTAAGCATAAATTATAATGGAATACAAATTGATGAAACGGACATAACAAAATTTTTAGGATTACGTATTGACAACAAATTAAAATGGACATCACATATAGAACATATCTGCAATAAGCTGAGTCAGTTCTCATTTGCGCTTTATAAACTGCAAAATATAGTAAACACATCTGCAGTTTTAACAGCATATCATAGTTACGTCGCATCGACTTTAAGGTATGGAGTTATTTTTTGGGGCAATTGTTCTGAGAAGGATGTACTGCGTATCTTTAGAGCACAGAAACGCTGCATTAGGTCGATGTTCCGGCTTAAATCTGATGAGTCTTGCAAGCCATTCTTTTTAAAACATGGTATTTTGCCTCTTCAATGTGTATATATTCTTGAGAGTGCGACATTTATAAAAGCGAACCTAAACAAATTTCAATTTAGAACTCGGGAAAGGCAAAAGGGCAAGCTATGCTCTGTTTTCAGTAAGACCACCTTATTTGGTAAATCTTTATTTTGCATGGCTCCCCGCATCTTCAACCACATTCCAAAGGTCATTAGGGATGTAAATGACATTTATATATTTAAAAAACGACTATCTGACTACCTAATTAAAGAATGTTATTATTCTGTTGAAGACTAATTTTTTAACAAAAATATAATACCTAATAAGTATGACATTAAAATTTTATTCAATTTATTTGCATGATTTAATTTAATAATTTAATTGTTTGGTTATGTACCTATGTTAATTTTATTACTGATGTGTTTTAATTTATTATAGAGTTTAAGTCAAAATATTTTGTACGCCTTAAGAGGCAGGTCACAGTAGCTCTTTAAGAATAATCTATGTAACATCTCCTTCACCTGTGTTCCACAATAAAGATTATGATTATGAAATTCTTCGAAAAAATGTTCGATTCCCCATACAAAATGACCAAGTCACGTGACCGACTATGTATGAAAAGATCAACATTTTTTCATGCGAATTTCCAAAAGTGATAGAACAAATATTGTTCAGAATGGTTAGTAGAACACGTCGTTAAAGGGATGTACTTAAATGTTCACAGATACACCCTGTATGTTACGGTTTTTTACCCATACGATAAGGGTTACAACCTTTGCGGATAAAGAATGGGATCAGAAATGGCGGCGAATCTATTCACTTCTCGCTCGCACACTATTTGTGTCTATACTCCCACTCGTGGGGTGCGTATATTTATTGCAAGAAATAAAAAATACAATTGCCGAACAAGAAAATAAAAATTATGTAAGGCATTAATTACAGAACTTATATTTTCTCTTGAGATAAAACTTATTATCTTTATCTGACACTATGAAAAAACCGTACAGCAAGGTAATAAATAATAGTCTGGATTATAATACTTAGGATTTTTTCAGGTGCTGATATACTTGTATCTTTCCGGTATACTACTCTTTGCTTGTATCTACCTACCTACACGTTCATCGCCATGACAACAGATCATTAAATACGGTACATGACATTTTTTTATTTATTTTTGCAATCAAAAGACCTCTCAATGATAGAAACATCGTTGAAAGAATCACTTGATTCTCATTTAAACTACCTGAGATATCACAACTTTAAAATCACATTATTTTGGGCAAACCCAAAACGCTTCATACAAATGGCTACTTAGATGTGACGTCACACCTAAGTATTTTGTATGCATTTAATTTGAATTTTGTATGGTAGCCATATCAAATGTGTCGTTTATGTCAATAGTTCTATTATAATAATTGGTGCAAATTGTATGGGTTATTCAATGGTATAATTATTTTTTAATAATTTCATAATTTTAAAATGGACTTGCCCATGAATCTTTGAATGACCATAAAACCGGCTAGACGTTATATTTTTAATTGAGAATTTATGCCATTGGCACATATTGACCTATATTTTGAAAAAATATTTATATTTTGTAAAATCTTGAGCTTAGTCATATACCCTATTATGTAGCATTTAGCTATTTTGTAGTTCAGTTACTGTCCGCCATTTTGTTTTTTATACCTTCTTTACCTAATATCTTCGAAATCAATAGTCACAATATCAATTAAAAAGAAAGACAACTCGAAAATGTCCTTAGGTAAAACTTTGTACAGCGTCAAGTTTTCGAGTTATACCTATTTAAGCTGTTAAAGATTTCATACTAAACTTTTGTATAAATATTGGTAGGTAATACCACAGATATTATAAGTAATACTTTCGGTATTAGTTATATATTTATATCTCATAATAACTCACAAACTTGACGCTTTACCAAGTTTTTATCTAGGGTTCTTATTTTCAATGGTATTAATGTGTTCTTAATTTTTAATTTGTTGTTATGATTTTTGAAATTATTACCCTTAGCCGCTATTTGATAGAATCCATAGAATATTCTATGGAGCCTTTCATAGAATGTATTTGTAGGTACCTACATACTCTTACCTACTATAGAATTAAATGCTAAAAGGAATTCGTAAGAAAAAATATAACTTATTACAATGTTAATGCATCAACCTTTTAATAATGATAATAATAATGCTTATTATGCATTTACTCGACCTTGACCAATTTTATTTCTCATATCTAATACAACTTAGTAACATTTCATTTTAAAATCGTTTTCTTATTCCTTTAAAACTAGAGTATGTAACATTTATGCAGTCAATTTCGTATGTTTAACATTATCGACTAAATCTCCACATTTGTAGCATTTGCAATCATCAGGTTCTCGCAGGCGGACCTCCATTATGGCGCGGTCTTCGTCTTCAAGTCTTAAACCATCAGGGTCGTAGCAATGAGTCAATGTCACCAAACGTTCTCGTAAAAAGTTTTCTCTGCAGCAGAAACATTCCTGTGAACAAGAGAGTATGCGTCTAATCAGAAGATACCACCTACTATTCCCTGAAACCCCATGAAATTTTATTTCTCATATCTAATACAGCTTAGTAACATTTCATTTTAAAATCGTTTTCTTATTCCTTTAAAACTAGAGTATGTAACATTTATGCAGTCAATTTCGTATGTTTAACATTATCGACTAAAATCTCCACATTTGTAGCATTTGCAATCATCAGGTTCTCGCAGGCGGACCTCCATTATGGCGCGGTCTTCGTCTTCAAGTCTTAAACCATCAGGGTCGTAGCAATGAGTCAATGTCACCAAACGTTCTCGTAAAAAGTTTTCTCTGCAGCAGAAACATTCCTGTGAACAAGAGAGTATGCGTCTAATCAGAAGATACCACCTACTATTCCCTGAAACCCCATGAATAGTCTGGGAACGCCAAAGGAAATAGTTTTCGAGATTTGTAAAACTTCTCTCTCATCATTTACCTTTAATAGTTAGGTTTTATGACGCTTATTAGCGTCATGCCATGAAACTTATACCTACCTTTAAAAAACCCGTTGCAGTGGAAACTGATGGCTGCACTTGACTAGTACACATTCCTTCGCATTTATTCACACTAACTTCCCCACTACATGAACGAATTAACCTTCCCATGTCATCATATTCCTCTGAAAACAAAGAACATTTTTGTTTATACGAAAACATCATTTAACAAGTAGGCATAATAATCGTTACCATAAATTGCCACCTTTAGTAACATGAATTTCTGTTGGCATAGTCTCGCAAGTTTCTTCTGCTGCAGAACATTTTAGAACTACAATCAAACACAGTGCAAATACGTGCAGTAAAATCAATCTAGAAAATACCATGTTAAAAATGGATACATACACGTTGCCTTTATAAAAGTAAGACTGACCTAGTCTACCAAGTGCGTCCTTTTATATTGGCGAATGTCGGTTAGTTACTGGGGGATGGGGTAGTAACCCCTGCAATGTTATCAGCAGGCAATCGAGTTCGTAATTGAAATATCTCGTCAGAGTAGAAACTACAGTAAACGTTAAAGTAATGTTACAAGACTTGGCATGATTTAGCAAGTCCATTAAAGTGGAAAGAAATGTGAGTAGGTTAATGTACATAAAAACCAGATGTTAAATTAATAATTATGTATTAATTGAAGTCGCGCTGTACCACCTTTTCTGATACTATTTCGGCATATTTTCATGTCCATGTAATTTGAGGACCTTTAAATAGTTTAAAACAATGAAATTAACGTCATCTAATCAGTTATAAGCAAAACTTAAATTACGGAATTAATTATCTGTACTATCCGTGCGGATAAAGAATGGGATTAGAAATGGCGGCGCGTGGAGCTGGTACCGTCAGCATCAACGGTTTGAAAACTTATAACTGACGTTTTTCAGTATAAAATATCGTTACCGTTGAAACTGTTTTGTTTTTTTTAAATAAATAAATAAATGTTATTAATTAAAATACTATTTATGTACGAGTATGTTTTATAGGTTTTATTAGTTTTAGTAGTAAAAATAAAATTAAGAAATATATTAAAATAAATAAATACATTAAGAAAACAAATAAATTAATTAGAAGAAAAAAATGTTTTAACCAAAACATACTTTTAAGAAAGGAACGGATAGATTTAATTGATAGTTTAGAATTATATAGTATAAAATTAAAAGAAAGTAGGCTTAGGTACGAGACTGATGTTCGAGAACTGCAGACTCAGCTCGAGCGTCTGGAGAGGTCATTAGAAGTAATGACTGGAAATTATACCTCTGCCCAGCGACAGATACATGAACACATCCTCGCTGCAAACAGGTACATGGCCCAGTGCAGCTGCAATCTGGGTGCGGCAGACGAGCCCCAGGTTCCCACTGTAAGTAGCGGCACAGAGGAAGGTAAGTGCAGCCAGGGTGGCAGCCCAGCTGCCCAGTACCAAGTGCCAGATATGTCAAATATCCTGTTAGACACAAATAGGGATGTACCGAACTGTACTATGCCTACTATGACTACTACTAGTACTATAAATACAAACAATAATGTACTAGTATTTTCAGATTCAATAGGAGTTGGCTATGGTCCCCTTTTGCACAAGCAACTCAATTGTAAAATAATTAATTATTGTATGCCAAATGCATCTCTTACCCAATTAATAGATAGGGTGGTAAATTGTAATTATGATAAAGATTCAATTATCATATTAATGCTGGGGAACGGATTAAATTCAAATAAAAAGGACATCATTAAAGGGTTCTCCCGTTTAAAAGGGATTGCTGTAAAAAAAATAGTTGTTTGTGCCTTCCCATTTTCTAGGCACTACTTATCAGAATAAAATAACAGTATTCACATATTGAATACTACATTATATAATTTAGTTACTAGTCATAGCGACAACTTTGTGTTTTTTGACACAAATAAATTTATTAATTATAAGTTGATAGTGACTGGCAAAAAGTTTTATTTGCCTTATAATGTAAGAAAAGAACTAGCTACTTTGTTAGCATTTAATATAAATAATATATATAGGCAGACTTTGGAAATTATTCCAAACAATTTAAATTTAAGTTTAAGACAATAGAGGAGGCCTCTAGCAATTTATTGACCAGGGAAGATAATTTAAAACTTATTCACCAAAATATACAGGGACTTCCTGGTAAAGAACTAGAACTAGAATTATTTTTAGAAGAAATAAATGTTGATGTACTATGTCTCACCGAACATTGGTTAAATCAACATCAATTAATTGTTACTATTAATAATTATAAAATTATCAGTTCGTTCACGAGAGGCTCTGCAATAAGAGGAGGGTCACTCATTTTGTTAAAAAGTACTCTTAAATGTAAACAACGTAAAGATATTGAGTCACTATCTATAGAACGAACTATTGAAATTTCGTGTGCAGAGCTGGAGCAGCATATCATTGTCTGCGTTTATAGACCCCCTTCTGCAAATTACGACTCATTTGAGACTAGCATGGAAGAAGTCCTGAGAAAAGTATGTGCAACTAGTAAACAAGTTATCGTGTGCGGTGACTTTAATATTAACATCCTGGAGAATTCGCAGAACTCAATTAGGTTTCTGAATCTTTTTAAGTGTTTCAATCTGGTGCACCTCTTCAACGAACCTACGAGAATCACCCCCACTTCAGCTACATGCTTGGACAACATATTCTGTGATTGTATTGTAGGGGAGAAATCTATAATAAATTTCATAAACTCTGATCACAGTGGTCAGCTGGCTGTTATCGACTGTCATCGAAATGATCCGTCTACAAGTATTACATGTAGGCCTATTACAAAAAGACGTATAGATAAATTCAAAGATAATATTTATAATAAGGTATCGTTAATGCCTGGTAATAAAAATAGTGTCGACCAGTTGTATGAAAGCCTTTTCGAAATTGTTGAAAAGGAATTTAATGATATTTTTACAAAAAAGACCATTAAATTAAACAGTTCTAAAAATAAATTTAGTGACTGGGCCACTACAGGGATTCACATAAGCAGGAGAAAATTGTTTGAATTATATGATATTAAAGCTAATTCACGTGATCCTGCGATAGTTGAATATGTTAGAAATTATTCTAAGTGCTTTAAGAAAGTATGTGCAGTTGCTAAATCTAACTACATTAAAAACAAAATAAGTAAAGCAACTAACAAAAGTAAAATCACGTGGAACATCATCAACAAAGAGACTTGTAAAAATAAAACACAACAACACAAGTTCTCTCTAAAAATCAATGGCAAATGTCTTGACTCTGATACTGAAGTGGCAAATGCATTTGAGTCATTCTTCACTAATATACCAGTGGCAACAACAAGTACATTAAATTCAAGTTCGTATCTTGCTATCTCATTACTTAAAGCAAATGTTGCCGAGTGTTAAACGCCTTTCAAATTTAACCATGTAACCTCCGAGATAATAGTTAAAACTTTCAAAGATCTGAATATGAAAAAAACTGAAGATCTTTGGGGAATATCAGTAGACATTTTAAGAAATATAATACTAGTTATTGCACCCCATTTGGCAATGATATTCAACAGATGTATTGATGAGGGTCAGTTTCCTAGCTTAATGAAGTACAGCAAAATCATACCGTTATTTAAGTCAGGTGAAAAAGTGACCCTTCTAACTTTAGGCCTATTTCTATATCACCAGCACTGAGTAAAATTTTTGAAAAAGTCATATTCTTTCAGTTGCTGTCTCATTTTAAAGTTAACGACTTACTTCATAGTAAACAATTTGGGTTTATCAAGGGTAAGTCAACCACTGACGCAGGAGTTGCACTTATTAAGTATATTTTTGATGCATGGGAAAACAAACAGGATGCAATTGGTGTTTTCTGTGACCTCTCGAAGGCGTTTGATTGCGTTGAGCATCAAACATTGTTGTTGAAGTTAGCTCACTATGGTGTTCTAAATAATGCATTAAGTTTGATAAATTCTTACTTATCAGATAGACTTCAGAAAGTCAGTGTCAATGGAACTGACTCTTCAGGCGCCCCTCTATTAATGGGAGTGCCCCAAGGATCAATATTGGGACCTCTGCTCTTCCTAATATACATAAATGACCTCCCTTACTTTGCACAAGATCTTTGTGAATTAGTGTTATTTGCTAATGATACCTCGTTGATTTTTAACGTTGACCGTCGAAAAGATACGTTTGACGACGTAAATGACACCCTCTCACAAGTGCTACATTGGTTTACAACTAACAACTTGCTTTTAAATGCCAAGAAAACCAAATGTGTAAAATTCACTATGCCCAATGTAAAGCAGGTCAACACTAACGTCGTTATGAATAATGAACACATTGAAGTTATTAATTCGACAATTTTCTTAGGTATTACACTGGATGCCAAACTTCAATGGAATCCACACTTGGCAGCCTTGGCGGGAAGACTTAGTTCCGCCGCATATGCGGTTAAGAAGATCAGACATCTGACTGATATTGAAACCGCGAGACTGGTTTATTTTAGTTATTTTCATAGTATAATGTCATATGGTCTTTTGTTGTGGGGGTCGGCGGCTGAGATACAAACTATTTTTGTATTGCAGAAGAGGGCCATCCGCTCCATATACAACCTTAGGCCTCGCGATTCGCTGAAAGAACTGTTTAAGAATATCGACATTTTAACTGTAGCTTCCCAATACATTTTGGACTGTATTTTGTACGTGCGTAAGAACATTGATATTTTTTCTAAAAAATCTGATTGTCATGGTTTTAACACTAGAAATAAACACAAGCTCGCGATTCCAAATCTGAAGCTCCAAAAGATTAATAGTTCATTTGTTGGACAATGTATTAAAATGTACAATAAGTTGCCACAAAATGTAATTGAGTTACCAACGCATAAATTTAAATCCCACGTGAAAACCTGTTTAATGAGTAAAGGATACTATAAAATTGTAGATTACTTAAATGATAAGGATTCGTGGACATAATGACCTCCGTGCCTGCACACATGTAGTAATTTTATAAATATTTACTGAAATCACTATTATTATATAATTAATCAATTTTAATAAATTAGGCTTAGCAGCATTTATTATTGTATACAAATTGATTAGTATTGATTAATCAAACAATTGACAAGATGCTAACCACCTACTATTGTACACCTTGTCCTGCAGTTTATTAGGTAGTATTAGATTAAGTACTCTGACCTATGAGGGGAACCTAAGTAGTCATGCTCACTCAAATGTCTCTGAGGTGGTGGCGTTATGTGGCGGGTCATTACATTCCCTCTAATATGGTTGAGTGAAATGATGGCTGACACATACGTCATACTTGTGAACAGGTGCCACCTTTGGGGACTGGTCCTCTTCGGTTTACCTCATATTTAGCTTTTAATTTGCTTCATTCTATTTTGTGTTGCATTAGACTGTATGACTTGGTATGAGGATAATAAACCATTGTAAAAAAGTTGGCGATTAAAAAGAGTAACTGGCGAGTTTCTTGCCGGATCTTCTCGACCAGAAACAACTTTCCGAGCCGGTGGTAGAATCGCATTATGTTTATTTATTTCTTTAGTATATTTTATGTATCAACATATATATGTATTAACATGTAAATTATTACACAAGTACTTATAAATAGTTTTAAATCATTCAAATGTATGACGATTTGTAAGTGCTGTGTACAAGCCTATGCAAATAAAGAATTATTTGATTTTGATTTTGATATTATTTTGGAGTCTTTTTGACTGTACATAAAAAATGTATGAAAATTATTCAGATTGCAGATTACATTATGATATTATCGCATTTAGAAACGAATTTGTTCTCAAGTAAATATATATTTACTAGCGGTCCGCCCGGGTTCGCCCGTGGTACATACATAGCCTATGACTACCTAACGTACCTTTCCTATGGTGAAAGAATTATTGAAATCAGTCCAGTAGATCCTGAGTTCATCGCGTTCAAACAAACTCTTTAGCTTTATAATATTAGTATTAAATATAGATTGCGTTAGAACAGTTTATGAGTTATACAGTTGTAATTTAATTACATTAATTTCATGTACTATTCTATATGCACTTCATAACTTTTAAAATTAGTATCTTGAAATAAAAAATTGTAATAAGTATATCTTAACTATATCTATATCCTATTGTAACTATATCTTAAAACACTATCTATACTCAATAAATAACTAACAAAACAATTATTTAACATACAAATTAACAATAAACTATAACAACAAACAATAACAAATGACAAAATAACGAAAGGTTCAAAACCACGGAAAAACTGAGAACGCGTCTAGCTCACAAAATTACGAAACCTGACTGATGCGACAGGTAAGGGAACGCAGAATATTTTTTTTGCAGTCAGCACCCACGAGTGCGAGTATAGACGCAAATAGTGTGCGAGCGAGAAGTGAATAGATGCGCCGCCATTTCTAATCCCATTCTTTATCCCAGTCTTTTTATGTGTGTGTGTATGCGTGTGCATGTGTGTGGTGGGTGTGTGGGTGTGTGTGTGTGAGAGTGTTGTATACCTCGTAGTGTGGTGAATTAATAGTGTATAAATTACTTTTTTATTTTATTGATTGGTCGACCCGTTTGGAAGAGCGGCAGTGAACTCTGCCCCTGGTGCAAGGGCTGCGGGCTCGAGCCCCGCGCAGTACGCCTGTGTGCACGAACATGTCCGTTTGTATCGGTCCGGGTGTTCCCCATGTATTACAAGTATGTATTTACAAAAGAAAAGCATTATACGTATATACCTGCAATCCAACTGTTGACACTGACATCCGCAACACAGGAGCCTGAGCCACCCATCTCGGAGTCAGACCAATGTATGTGATGATGTGAAATATTTATTATTTATATTTATTTATTTATTGATTATTTTTTGTCAAAGAGATGAGGTAATGATGTTTTGGATGAGTTCCTCCAAGTCATCATATCCAAACTGCTCCAGCCATTTCAGTATCAAGTCTTTAAATTTCCTGTTGTTGAATTCTGATAAATTTGTGTTTAGTAGAAGTATTTTATTATATAGGCGCGAGGCTATTTGGTTATAATAGTGGTTATTATTCTCTTTATTTTTGGGATAAATGTGGTTCGGTCACAATTATGATATCAATTATAAATATAATAAAAAAAAGTGTAAAATAATATTTTTATCACTTTATACACTTCAAATAACATTTTATAACAGTACACTCGAGAAAAGGTTTTACCGAAGTTGGTTGGTTGGAAGTATATATACATGTCGGATTGAGAACCTCTTTTTTTAAAGTCGGTTATAAAGCGTTGGCAGAATATACCAGACCATTGCGTTCTGGTGAGGAAATATTTGAGTAAAACAGGAAAATATTTATCTAGTCATCAGAAGAGTTTATTTGATGAAAATCATATTTTGTTATTTTTATTGTCTAGTTAATGTTTATTTCCAAATATTTCGTTCTAGGCTAGTTACCGAGTGTGGAGTTATATGTTATTATGACACGATTTCCAATAAAAAACTAAAGCTGTGTGTAGGCAGGTACTTAGTAATTTATTGACTGTATTACATTTTTATTTGGAAAATAGTAGCCTGAAAATGAGGAGAACAAACTCATTTCTAGTGAAATTGGCTTCATTATCCTTAAAGCAGTCTTCAATATAAATGTTTAACTTCATAAGTTTGTCATTTGGGGACTTATTCTTATTAACATTG
The DNA here is from genome assembly GCA_019059595.1 of Marasmia exigua. Taxonomy (NCBI): domain Eukaryota; kingdom Metazoa; phylum Arthropoda; class Insecta; order Lepidoptera; family Crambidae; genus Marasmia; species Marasmia exigua. The sequence goes on along the minus strand of JADPWL010003308.1, from coordinate 19,375 downwards.
AGGAACGCAACGATACTTCGTATTTCTGTTTTATTAGCAGCCGGTTTATATTATTTAATCGTGTACATACATGAATAAATCAAAACTTTTAACCAAACATTACTTCAAAATATAGCAGTGTCGTTCTTAGAGAGCTTCCAATTATCGCCGCTAGGGGAGCGCACATAATCTTTGCCTCGCCAATAGGGGACTCCACCCCAATACCCCATGCGGTAAGGGATATTATCATAGAGTAAGATAATAAAACTTTGGGAAATACTATATAATAACGTTTTATTAGGGATTATCACCCTATAATTAGTTTTAAAGAAGCAAGATTTTAATTTAAAAATAAATATTAGTAATCAATAAAATGTGAGTAACTCGAGAAATAACTACTTTTCACATTAAGCGTTGAACTAAAATTTTGTTATTTATACAAGATTGCCGACCTTAGTTTTAAAATAATATTGGTGAATATTTTGAGGGTTAAAATTGGAAATAGAGTCCGCGCCACCATATAGTAATCTTCTACTTAGATTGTGGCGCCACCAAAGGAGTCCCGTGAAAACTGCGCTTGAGTCGCCTCGCCTTCAATCTTTTTAAGTATTTTTAAGACCACAAGGAATCTGAAATATTAGTTCAGTGTTGTTCCGCAGGACTTCTTTTGTGGTGCTGGCTCTATTTTATTTAACACTCCATTCGGCTGTTTAATGTCTGATATCTTTGATAGATTAAAAATGTTATGTCTGTCAACTGTAAAAAAAACAACATTCCTTCCGTCAGAAATTGCATTCGTAATTTTCCTTCGGCCGCAAGAAAAAATATTTTCTCGCGTTGTATTTATTGAATCTATCATGGCTATTGACGAAGATTTTATAGTTTTTTTGATTCTATTGTTCTCATGGGTTGAATACTTGTGGGAATTATATCTTTCGTTACGCCAGGTAGATATTTATTAACATACTAGGTTACCTACATTTTTTAGATAATTGAAATTGGTTGAAAAACTATGAGACGCTAAGCATCTTGTTTGATTTCGATGCATAATGCTTACTTTTCCCATAATACTATGATGGATCAGAGTTTCAACACTGAATTGTTTACTTTTTCAAATTCCAGCTGAGGATCTACAAGACCAACAACACTATACCAGATGATTTGAAGGACATGCTCAATGAAGAATCATTCAAGAAAGCACGTGTCTACGGAATCGATAAGTCACAGTTTAAAATAGTAAAAGAGCTATACAGTATAACATTAACAACTCTAATACTCTACAACCGATGGATTTATTCAGCTTGGCAAAAGTCAGAAGAAATAGCGGCAGTTTTCAATATCTCTCAAGATAGGGAAATACTTTTAAGCTGTGTATTTATGACTTTTGTCACATTGTTTAACTTTGTGGTTAATATGCCATTCACAATTTATGGCATATTTGTGTTGGAAGAGAAGCATGGTTTCAACAAGCAAACAGTAGGATTTTTCGTAAAAGATCAAATGAAGTCATTACTATTGAGCCTTGTCATCACATTGCCCATCATATCAGTGGCTATCTACATTATTATGCTTGGTGGGAATATGTTTGTAGTGTGGTTGTGGCTGTTCACAACAGTTGCCACTTTGATATTGTTAACCCTTTACCCATCAGTCATAGCACCTTTGTTCGACAAGTTTGTTCCATTGCCTGATGGCCCCTTAAGAAAAGGTATTGAAAACTTGGCTTCTAGATTAAGTTTTCCTCTATCTCAAATTTTCATTGTAGAAGGTTCCAAGAGATCAGCACATAGTAATGCCTATTTCAGTGGCTTGTTTGGTGCAAAGAGAATTGTTTTGTTTGATACTCTTTTAGAGAAGTTTGATGAGGAGAAAAAGAAAACAACTGGATGTACTGATAGTGAAATATTAGGTGTCCTGGCCCATGAACTAGGCCATTGGAGTTGTAGCCACATTTACAAGTCTATCATGCTCACAGAAGTGAACTTGCTGCTATTATTCTCTGCTTTCGGTTTTCTATTCAAATATTCTATGCTGTACACGTCTCTTGGTTTCCCAGCTGGTCAAGAGCCCATCATTATTGGTCTTATTGTGGTGTTACAGATGATACTTGCACCATACAATTCTATTCTTTCCTTCTTTGCTACAGCTCTATCTAGAAAGTTTGAATTTGAAGCTGACAATTTTGCTGTCTCTCTAAACTACCCCAGTGAGCTTAGGTCAGCTCTTATCAAATTAGGAAAGGATAATTTAGATTATCCAATTTATGATAGGCTCTACTCAGCTTGGTATCATTCTCACCCAACTTTGTTGCATAGAATTGAAAACATTAGAAACCAAACAACAGATAAAAAAACAAAATAAGTATACTGTAATTTATAATTATCAATAACATTTTACAAGGTAGCTGCATTTTCAATGGTACAACTAAATTAATTGGAAAAATTACATTCTAGTCCATTCTTAATTTAATTTTGACACAAATAGTAAACATTTATTATGCATTTAATACTTACCATATTTACTTGGCTGGATTGAATAATACCCTATGAATGTTTTTTTTATAATTTTAGGTTGATTGCGGACACATTCTACTATACTATAGGTTTTTGTACTATGATTAAATGTAGCTTGTCTTAACATTATAATGGTTTCATAATATTTTATGCACTTAATATGCATGCCATACAACTATGTAATTCTGATTATTATTTATTGTTATATATGTTAAGCCTCAATTGTACTGTGTTAAAAACCCATAAAAGCACTACGTTTTCTAAATTATGTTATTAGAGTTTTTTTAATGGAAATTTTCTTTATTTGTCCATGCTGGAACAACATAAGTAATATATTGTTGCTATTGCACAATCTTATTAAAGATCTATATGTGATATAGAATAATTTCTTTATTTCCAGTCAATGTAACCAACTTTAATGACCATTCCTAAACTCTTTTAATTGTAACTAGTTACTTTTAGGATTACTTTTAAGGATGTAAAATATTTGCCTATGTTTAGAATAAAACAACTCGGGTTACAAAACTGAGATAGAATTATTATTTGTACTATATTTTATATTAGACCTGAAGTAAACCAAAAGAAATCATGTTCATTGTCAATGTTCTATAATAACTTGTAATAAATTTTTTACTTCATTTAAAACCATGGTTTCATTTCTTATCAGCTTTATGTGTTTCAGTTAGTTTTCTGTAAAAACAATAGTTAATAAGAAACTTTGTGTAATAATTTAACATTTCTATTATGTAGGTTCTGATTGATTATAATATAGGTTTACTACTTGCCTTGTAAACTGCTCAGCCTGGTCTATAGTATCTGGCAAAGGATAACCTTTTGTTTCAGGTAGAGGAATGATCAAAGCCATCTGAGCGAACGTACAAATCGCCAGCAGTATTAGTGGAAGGTCAGGCAGAACATCATCCAGGCTCACCACAGCGGGAGCTATCATTGCAGCGATTCGAGCGAACGTTGTCACGCCGCCTACACCAGCATTACGACCCAGCGTTGGGAAGATCTCCCCAGAGTAAAGGTACAGTGCAGGCACAGAACCCTGTAAAATATTATTGTTTAAGTAGGTAGGTACTTAGTTTTAAGTTTTTTCGATTGTTACAATAGTTACGGAACTGACTCAGTAGGTACCCACCGCCAAACCTCCGAATCCAATCCCTGCGAATATTAATCGTGGCCAGTCATTGGAAAATACGTCTCTGGGTGTCGCCAAAATAAATACGAAACACAAAAAAGTAACAAATTGAAAAATCCAAATAGTGGTTTTTCTACCCAATTTTAATACTATTAAGGCACATGCCAGAGATCCGGGAACATAGATAATGCCACTAATTCCCACAGTAATGAAAACATTTTCACCAATCAAACCAAGGTATTGCGAAAATGCATAAAATCCTAAACCTGTAAAAAACCTAAAAAATGTGATCGATTAGGTAACAAACAGTTAATAGGTAAAGTCGGCTGCAAAAAGATGTACATTAGTACCATGTCACAATACTATACTAGAAGTAACCTTCCGTTCCGTGTATGAAAGTAGGTAGAAGCCACATTGTCATAATAGCTACCTATTCGGACTAGGTACCTAAGTGTAGACCTACATATTTCTGCAGCCGACTGTACAAATACATATATGGTACCCCGAAACTGGAATTCAAGACCAAAAAAGCTACTACAATGTTGCCTTTGCAATAAAATGATCGTATAATAGTATATACCTGTTTTCTAAACTCTACGCTGACCTAATTTATTTATTGGTAATTTTAATTCTATAATTAAAAGAAGTCATTTTATTGACTTATTTTTAAATAAGTAAATACAAGACGCTTTAATAAAATACTTAATCATCCGTAATGTTTGGTAGAAAAGCTGGTGTTGAGCTTGTAGTCACTTCAGTTGTTAACCTTTGTTAATAACATTTGGTAGGTACAACATTTAAACATGTTATTGTTTCGTGCAATGAGGTGCCGCAATGTGATATTAATAAAAGTATCTTTGAATTACGTCGTTTTAACCGACTTCAAAAAAAGGAGGAGGTTCTCAATTCGCCGTATATATATATACATATTTTATGTTTGTTCGCCGATTACTTTGCCATTTATGAAGCGATTTGGATGACATACATAAACATAACAGTACACTCGAGAAAAAGTTTTACAGAAGTCGGTGCCTAATCCCTGTTGAATAATAATCGTGGTTTTTGAAAGCGGGTTTTTTCGCAGTTTTTTTTTAACTCTGACATCGATTTCGTAAAGAGTAGTCTCAGCAGAATCCGTAGGCTCCCCTGTTTTATTGAGTGACTGAGACTGACTATTTTCGACTGTGGACTAACCACTTTGTCAAAATATCACTTGACAATTTTCCTTATTTGAGAAATTCTTTATCATGAATTGTGCCAGCCTATACTAAGAAAAGAAGCATATAACAAAAAGGTTGGCAAAATCTTAACTTGATTTGACAATGACAAAAGTGACATTGGTAGATTTGACACTGACGTATATGTCGTAGTTTTTTTGGTCTTGAATTCCAGGAGCCCAATTCTCGGGTTTGTGATAATTTGGAAACATTGGCGGATATCGCCTGAAAACCATACAAAAAAACAATCTCGAGCACGAGAATTGGACTCCAGGAGCCCAATTCTCGTACTTGTGATATTTTTTTTTCATAAGACATATATCACAAAAACACAGTTGTTTTGTATGGTTTTCAGGTATCCGCCATAGTTTTCAAAATATCACGAGCATGAGAATTGGGCTCCAGTTTCGAGTTATAGTACCTAGGTACTATGAAGTAGATTTTTAAATAGGTAATTTACCAATTCATAGAAAGCAATAAGGTTTTCTGTCTCATATTCTTACGCTTAAAGAATTCTGTAAATCCTGGATCATGTCGTTTTTCTCCTCGACATTGTGGCAATAAATTAACCATTTGTCTAAAGTCACTTTCCCTTCCATTTTGTTTCGCAGCGTCTCTTAAAACCTCTGCAAAAAAAAAACGGTAGAAGCATGCTTTTACAAACACTTGTGAAGTAATTTTACTTATATTATAAACCGCTTTACCAAGGGCCTTCTCAGTTTGTCCTGTAGCCAGTAACCACCTTGGTGATTCGGGTATCCAAAACCAATAGAGGATGTATAAAGCTGACAAGCTAGCCAAACCAAATTCCAGTTTTCTCCAGTCCCGAAGATAATAAGCTAATATCGCCATCACAGCGCTACCGAATCCAAACGGTAATTGGTATAGAATTGGAATTGTAGTGCGCCATTTTCCACTTACCACCTGGAAATTGTTTTAAAATATTTATACGAGACATGTTATTTCAAACATTTTTAACCTAGATGAGCTGAGGAATGTAATTGAGAGCGATGGTAGCTCAGTGATTCAGAACGCGCCTTCCATAAGAGGATTCACCGGGAGAATTTTTCAAATCTATGTGCATATTTCTACCATCAGCTCAGCGGTTAGGGGAAACATTGTGAGGAAACCTGCACATTCCGGATAGTTTCTGAAACGTGTAACCATGCTTTAGATGGTCTGTTTCCCCTGTTATAGGGTTGCGAATGTCAGACGGCAGTCGCTTCATTGTAATGGACAACATTTCAAAATTGCTAAGCTCTGAAACAAAAAATACCAATTCTTTGTTTACTTTTCCGCTTCTCGAATATATATTTATTCATTTTTTATATTGCTTATTTACTGAGAAAAAAATTAAAAACTAAAAAACGTAAGATGACGTCATCGGACGGCAGAATGTAAAATATTTCTTTGCTTAGCACATTATAGTTTTAAATTTACGTAATGCCAAACTCATGACATGTAACTGTCAAAAAAAAGACAACTTGTCAACGTTGAATGTATGAATGACGTTGACAATGTTGACACTAGTATTATTTACCTTTGACAGTAGTACCTTTTTTTTATTAAAACAATGATAAGCAAAGGAATATCGCTGTATTCAGCCGTCCGATGACGTCATTTGGCGCTTACGTCTATTTAGAATAAAAAAGAATTTCAATAATTATTTTATGCATAAAATGGACCAATTTTGAAAAAAGAAAAAATATGGGTCTGTTCATTTTATGTCTACCTACTTTCATATAAAAAAACAATATGGACATGTTAAAAATTTGAAATGTTGTCCATTGCACTAAGAAACTACCAGCAAATTTTATAATAATTACGCAAGTCTGGCCGTGTCGTGGGCTCTTGTTCCATAAATTTGGTTAGCATAGGTAAATTAAAAGGTCATTAATCCATACCTCCATACTAATAACAAATGAAATTATTCCTATGCCTCCAGAAGCTAATGCCAGGAGAAACCAAACTCCCAGCCACCACCAGAACCAAGGCAAGAAACTCGCAATGTAACTGCAAACGCATTGCGTCACGATGGCAACCATTAGAAGCTTTCGGCGGCCGTGCTTATCGGCGATGATACCGAAGATAATGCCTCCGAGGAGTACGCCCCACATCATCACGATTTGGGTTAGCTGAAATTAAAACTTTAGGTTTAATTTAGGTTGTACCTATACATAAAAAAAAATCTGCAAAAAAAAACCGCCTTCAAAAACCACGACCTAAAAAGTGTAAAATAATATTTTTAACACTTTATACACCTCAAATAACAATTTGTAACAGTACACTCGAAAAAAGGTGTTATCGAAGTCGGCGGCCTATACTATCTTGTAATTTAATACAACATTCAATTATTCAACAGGGATTAGGCGCCGACTTCGGTAAAATCTTTTCTCGAGTGTAGGTACTGTTATAAAATGTTATTTGAGGTGAATAAAGTGTTAAAAATATTATTTTACACTTTTTAGTTCGTGGTTTTTGAAGGCGGTTTTCTTTTGCAGAATTTTTTTTCAAGCCTTTTAGTGTCTCATTTTTCGGCTATCCTGATCATGGTACCAATCCGGGACTATCTACTTTCCAACTAAAAAATAATCATTTAAATCCGTTCATAAATGGCAAAGTTATCGGCGAACAAACATAAAAAAATATATGTGCATGTCGAATTGAGGACCTCTTTTTTTTTGAAGTCGGTTAAAAATCGATTCTATCTAAGCTGACATGACGGTGGTACAGTCAACATCAAAATTATCTTAACGCTCAAACCTACTAAAAATATCCGAGCATTAGACCAAAATATCCTATATAGGTTTCATACTTTCTAGCGGTGTCATGACATTGTACGAAGATCATTCTTATACCAAAAAATTCTGTGCGTCCTTTGAAAAGTGGTACAAGTCGACTTATATCGAATTTTATTATCTTCTTGCTTCTTCATCACAAAAAAATCCTTTAATTATTCTGTCTGATCAGACGGAAGAATGGAGGATATTTTTGCATGTCTGATCAGACAGAAAAATTGAGAATATTTTGTTATGAACTAGCAAGATGAAAATCAAATTCGATATAAGTTGACTTGTACCACTTTTCACAGTACGCACAGAAATGTCCGAAATAGCTGTTAAGTATTAACATAATGGTCTGTTATATCTTCGTCCTTCTCATCTTCATCCTCACCTAAAGCCAACAAAAATATTAAAAATCGAGAAAAAAATAATAAGAGGCTAAATAGGACACACGAATTTCAAGACAGTATTTCACAAGAAGACAAAGGAAAAGAAGGTAAATCATCACTTAACACGAAAAAAATTATTGAAGATACCTCGGAGATTCACAGGAAAAACACCAGCCCCGCAACAAAAAAGAAGACAATCCACATCTTAGGGGGACAACAGTGTAGTGGACTGGGATCCGCACTTCATTTGTCCAGGATAAAATCAAAGTACGAACGATATAGTGTAATGTCTAATATTAAGCCTAACGCTCTTTGTGAGGAAATATTGAAACCCATAGGCATTAAAGAAAATGAATCCAATGATGTTATCATTATTAGCGTTGGTGAGTGTGATAAAAATCCAACGAAAATCATGGCAGAATTAAGCTACTTTTTGAAATCATATAGTCGACTACATTGTATAATTATATTAGGTATAAAACATAGTATACACTTGAATGAAAAATACCTGAATACAAATCTGAAATTATTAAGCCGTCAATATACGAACTGTACATTCTTAGATTTAGATAACATAGAATATGACAGAGATTTCTTATCTAGAACATGTAATGTAATAAATAACTATATTGACTTTAAGTACTATGACAAAAAATATCTGAGTTACAATAGACTCAAATTTTATCCTAATAAAAACAACTCTCTATCCACACCTACATGCGACATGAATAAAGCAAAAAAAGGTACGATTCCTTACTTTTTTCGTCCTGCGATAAAAACAACTCAAACTAAGATAAAATTAGGTTATAAAAAAATATTTGAACAGAAATTGATCACAGATTACTTTTCAAAACAGGATATAATTCAACCGATAACGGTTTCTGAAGAGAGTAAATTTTTTCGTTAGTAATGATACTTTCACCATTTTTCATCAGAATATTGCAGGAATACTCGGGAAAAAAGATCTGATTGAAATAACGTTAAACGAACTATCAGAAAGTAACAAATTATTTAACATACTCTGTTTTAGTGAGACTTTTGTTAAAGCGGGTAGTGAAGGTAACATTAAAATTGCTGGCTATCAACTAGCAACATCTTACTCTAGATCCCATCAAAAAAGAGGCGGAGTCTGTATACTCAACTCGAGCGAAGTTCAAGTATACGAATTAAAATGGGTAAAGGAGCTCACCGAGGATTTTGTTTTTGAATGTTGCGGCATAGAAATCGTATCAATAAAATGTATAGTGATATGTATTTATAGGACACCTACATCTAATACTACGACATTCTTTCGGAAATTTAAACAGCTATTGACAAAATTGAAAAACAAATTGAAGTTCAAAATTGTTATCACAGGAGATTTCAATGTAGACATTTTGAAAAAATCTAAAGATGCAGAAGAACTTAAGCAGATTGCAGCTAATAACAATATGAAACTTCATATTCTCTCTCCTACCCGTAAAACATCTTGCCTCGATCAGATATTTAGCAATATCCCAGAAGCCAACGGAGAAATCCATAAACTGTTTCTATCTGACCATGATACAGCACAGTCAATTGGTTTTCCAACAGAAAATAAAAGCAAATTACCTAAAGTTTTGTACCATAAAAAGCGTGACTACAATTCAAACAATATTGTAAAATTCGTTAGTTGTTTGAGTAGCCTATCATGGGCTGACGTTTATGAAGAAACAAATTCGACAACTGCATTTAATAGCTTCTTTGACGATTTTAAACTGTTTTACAATTTATGTTTTCCCTTGCTTAGAATTAGAGTTAAGTCATATAGAAAATCTCATTGGCTCACAAAGGGCATAAGAATATCTGCAGTCACTAAGAGACAACTGCGATGTAACTATTATAAAAACTCAAATAATATGACAAAAACTACATATCAAAGATATAGTAAATGTCTCAAAAGGTGTATAAACTCCGCTCAAAAATTATCAAATAATAGACATATAGAACAATCTGGAAACAAAACATGTAAGGCTACATGGGAAGTTATTAAAAATAAGTCGGAGAGAAATAGTATTGATGAAAGCGTTGACATTCTAAAAGTGAATGATAAATTAATTAATAATCCAACGGACATTGCTAATCATTTTAATAATAATTTTATAAATTTTTCTAATACTACATTACCTGAAAATAAGACATCTTACATAAATTACATCCATTCAAATCCAGAAAGTATTTTTTATCACCAACTGAGGAACGGGAAGTAGTTCAAATTATAAATTCCCTTAAAAATACAAACTCTTCCGGCTACGATGGCATTCAAACTAAAATACTAAAGCGATGTAAATCGGAAATTGCACCAATCTTAAGTTATTTGATTGATCTGTCTTTTTCTTCTGGAATGTTTCCAGAACCTTTGAAAATTGCTGTGGTAAAACCATTATACAAGAAAGGAAAAAAGTATGAAATTGATAACTATCGACCAGTATCTCTTTTTACCGATCATGTCAAAAATATTTGAGAGGGCAATGCACAATCGTATAAGTAAATTTTTAGACAAGTATAAAATAATCAATTCTAAACAGTTTGGATTTCAGAAGGGCAAGTCTACAAGTTTGGCTGCTTTTTCCCTGGTAAATGACATAATGGTGTATATGGACAAGAGACTGCCTGTCACGGCTATCTTCTTTGATATGAGTAAAGCCTTTGATTTTGTGTCTCACAAAATTTTATTAGACAAATGTAATCTGTATGGAATACGAGGCATGGCAAATGATTGGCTCCGCAGTTACTTGTGTGATAGAATGCAATATGTAGAAATAAAAAAGATTGACTCAAATATGGAAATGAAAGAATATAAATCAGATATTAAATCAAATCGTGTCGGTGTGCCACAAGGAAGCATTCTTGGCCCGTTGCTATTTTTGCTTTATATCAACGACCTTCCGAATATCTTAAATTATAAATGCACTCTTTTTGCTGACGATGTATCTGTTATCATACCCTGTAACGATTCTCAGGTATATAATAAAAATATAAATGACACTATATGTAAAGTAATAAAATGGCTAAGTAATAACAATTTGAAAGTCAATTTAGGAAAGACAACATACATCCAATTTATAAATAGGAACGGCAAAAAGCTTCCTCTTGATGTACATTTTGCAAATCAATCTATTAAAGAGTCCAATCAATCATTGTTCCTTGGAATCAATATAGATGATCGATTTTCTTGGAGTGGTCATATCGACACACTGTGTAACAAAATAAATTCATTTGCCTACGCGCTATGGCGTCTAACAAAAGTCAGTAACTTAAAGACTTCAATACAGGCATATCATGGCTATATAGGTTCTCTTTTGCGATATGGTATATTACTTTGGGGAAATTCAGTCCATGTGAACAGAGTACTTATAGCCCAAAAACAATGTGTAAGGGCACTCACAAACATTGACGTTATGACATCCTGCAGACCATTTTTCAAGAGTCTAAATTTGCTGACTGTCCCAAGCCTATACATTTTTGAAGTGTGCATTTTTGTGAAAGGTAATTCTCACCTTTTCAAGTCACACAAAGATGTCTGTTCATTCAATACGAGGTTTCCTAATAGACTTGTTTTGCCTACTGTGACGACAAGTTTGTACAGCCGAAATACATATTGCATGGCGATAAAAATTTATAACAGATTAAGAGATGACCTTAAATCATTACCTTTACATAAATTTAAGAAACATTTAAAAAAATGGTTAACTGAAAATAGTTTTTACTCAATTAATGAATACTTTGACTCATTCAAACGAGTGTTGTAACCCAGTTATTTTATTTTTTAAATAAATGTTCATGTTGTAATTCATATTTATATAATAATCAAATAATTATCTTTTATTTGTTAATATTTGCATGCCAGATTCTGGTGAATTATGAGTTCATTTATATTTTGTATCATCTGTGTTGTACCATTCTTCACGCAAATAAAAAATATTCTATTCTATTCTATTCTATCAGACAGCAGACACAATGGAAAATCAGTTGTTTCTGGGTTTAAAAGGACCTAATTTTATTATGACGTACAATACCGAGATAGAATTATATTGCCGGTTTACTTACATGTACCAAGTAATGTTTAGAACAGACTAGGTCCCATTCGGATGTAATTGTTCGCGTAAATACAGACTGATTATAGACAAACTTCTTGCATTCCACCAAAGGTATCATAGATCGATCCATCATAGGGGCAATAGATAAAATGTCTGGATTGAATATAAGGCATGGATGCTCTTCAATGTGCTAAAAAAAATGTAAGAAATAAGCTTATGTAGGAATTTTCCGAGACTAACATGTTGCGAAACCAATATAAAATATTCACAGGAAGACACATCTTACGCCACTCATCGTCTGAATATGCGATCATACTATCAGGTTTTTCACACCAAAAATCTTGAGGTGGAGCCATGAATATAATGTTCAGTTGATACCATGCCATGGAGAGTTTCAGTAGAGACATTAGTAAAGTTAATCCGAAATTGCCACGGTCCAAAATCTCCTATGGCTTTGGCGGTAATGTCGTCCACATTACAAACTTCTGCTTTCTTATTATTCATGTTGATTGATGCTGAAAATAGGTAAGTAGGTATTTCATTTACATTCGGTATTCAAATATGATGTTTCTTAAGCTACCTACTATTATTTAAAATTAAATTATTGTAATGAATTTGATCTATTTTAAATTTTAATAAATATCTTAGCCCCTTCTAGGAGTTCCATCATTTTTACTAGCGGAAATAGCGAACAAAGATTTAAGTGTGTTAAAACAGGTGCCTGTTATCACATCAGGCGTAAACTGGCGTAACCGTGGGTAGTTTATAAAGCCTAGAAAATAATAATATAAAAAAATGTATCAAACTAGGGATTTTCCTATACATGAGTCGAGTAGGCAGTAGAGCCGGGGATAGAGATTTTTATAATAAGTAGGTAGGTATAGGGTAGGTACATATTCGATTTCGGCGGGCTCTATCACTAGTTACTGTGTTAGTTAGTCTCCCGTGTTCTCCAACCGCCCATTGTAAGTAGGTAGGAATCAAGAACTTTAACACTACATATATTATACTGTTTGATTCGAAAATTAAAAATACTGAACCTTTGTACAAGTCTTGATATGTGCCATAGTTTGATTCCATACAACAAGATACACCGAATGTTAATGGTTATTATTAAATGTAGGAAGTTAGTCCTAGAAGAGATTGCGAAATCATACGTAAGTAGGTAAAAGACGGATTAGGTAAGTAGATATGCGAAAACATTTAAAAAATAAACTAAGTAACCTAATGGTAGTCTTCGGAAAAACAGTATGTAATCATAGGGTAAGTAAGTACCTATCACACACTAAAAAGATAGGTATGTATGTATACAGTAGTATACTACCATGGACCATTGAGGTGAATTTATCTCAATGGTATGCACTAATATATTTAGCCTACTACTCATGGAGTGAGGCGGAATCACGAAGTTATTCTTATTCACGAAGTTATTCTTATCTATAACCTTCTTGGGCCGAATACTATATCTCTAATACTCTGGTACTAACGTATGTAAAGTATCTTCTTCCTAATATTCAATGAGAATATAATCTGCTAATATTATTATTGTCCAATTGTTTGAATGCCAAATTGACAGTAGGCAAGTAAGAAATTGACGTTGACAAATTATCAAGTTTAGATTTTATATCCAAAGCTTTATCTGTTTCCTAAATGACATGCACTCATAAGCACATGAATAAATATTGATGTGCCCTGCGCGCGTTTTCTACGACGAGTCGCTGATGCGTTGCCGGTGGTTGCCGGCCATTTAAAAAAGTCAGTAAGTATTGCTGCTAACCATACATTCCACAGAGCTGAGTAGATAGTTATAATAATTCCATAATACTGGATCGCCGTCATATATTAATAGACTGGATAATCGCCGTTATTGTAAGGAATTTATTATATTGTTACTTACCAGATGTTTCCATTATTTATTTACTTATTCGACAAATTAATATCTTAAAATTAGAATAAGTGTAAGTACCTATTAAGTAGGTATATTGAACCTAAGCACCGTACAGTCTGAAGTCAAGGGATAAACTGCGGAGAGAAATTAAGGAAATTCAAGTGATTCAACCGGTATATGGCGTAATTGAACGATTACTTATGGTATGTTGACGAAATTTTCTTAGGTAATGTACGTAAGGGCATACCTGCTCTATTAATGGAAAGCATTTTCTTAATTCAGTAGGTAGATACACCTACTTACGTGTGCAATCTGGCAACTTACGTAAGATAAAATCTATCGCATTCCCAGCACCGAGCTACAAGGGTACATAGACAGCTAGGAAGTTTTCTTCTACATAAGATAAATGAGGCAACTGCCGACTGCCGATCTTTTAATTCCATGATGTGAAGTACTTATGACCTGCAAAGTTTAAAATGAGTAGACTATGCTTTTTACTACCTACCTACTGTCGTTGATTTCTTAAGACTTCATTCAAAATATAATATCTTTTAGACTCGTAAAGTAGCTAGAGAAGTCCTCAAAATAAAACTTCTCAAATAAATCGTTCGTTCGTTCTATTTGGTCAGTGAACTAAAGTTCTATTCTAACTTATCTACTACAATTAATCATCACAAACTTGTTTTAAATACTCCCGCGCACTAAAACGTTTTGTTTTGTCATACACCATGAATTCTACTCGTAATAAGTGAACAATATTCTACTTTTTCCATTTTTATTACAGCTGAAATCAATGACAGTCCTAATTTTTAAGACATTATTTTCAAAATAATACTTTTCGTCCCCGCCCTTCCGAAGGTCCTCGTCTTCCTTTATAAAAACTTGTATGTACTCTGTGGTCGTATGTATTCTATGGTTTTGGTCTGTGTTCTATGGTTCCTCCCTCCCTTCAACTGTCAAATACATTCCGTCAAAAAGTCAATCAAATCAAAATCGCTCTCTAGCTTTGCGTTTTCTTTTCAAGGTCTGCCTGCAACCCAGTGGTATCAACTGGTAATATCTACGCGAGTGAGAAATGTTGTACAGTGATGTGTAATTGAATTAAGCTAATTATATTAGTTTTCCTTTTTGTATGTTTACATCTTGAAGACAGTAAGATGCCTTTGGCCAACTCGTCGGATCCTTGGCGAATGCAGAATGTCGTAGACAGTACGGTATGTATGTTTCGGTTTGTTTGCGTAGCACACAGGATTTGAAATGATGTTTTTCCTCGTATGATGATTAGTCATTTGTATTTATTGGATAGACAGTGCTAACAGTTGACGTTTCTTTCCCCCTAATTCATATTAATATTCAACGCCCACTTTGTGTCCAATGAAACACAGCTTTTTAATTTCTGTTTCGCAAGCCATTTAACTTTTCCTTCTTATTAAGTTGTCTTAATTTTCCTTTACCCAGTGCTTGGAAGATTTATTTTATAAAATTAATATTGACAATCTTTATTTACATGTTATTCACTGACTGAATAATTGTATGTAAGTATAACAGCTGCAGTAATTCGCTTTTTGTTTAAGCTGTAAATGAGTAATAAGCTTGCAGCATAAATTAATGTGCAGAACAAATTAAAATCTCTGATTTCTATCTTTTCCTTTCACTATCTTTAAATCAAAATTAAAAGAAAAGACAGAAATCATAAAATACTGTTATTTTACTGAGTGCTAGAGAAAAATTAATAGGGATTGGAGTGTAGCATAATCAAATTTTGCCATTAGGTATTTAGAACAGAATAAAAACATTTGAGTGCACTTATTTACATGTCGTTATTGCAGTGTGCTAACGCGGGACAGACACCAAATAGTCTTCCAATGGTTGTCGAGAATTCAGCAGAGTCACGACAGGCTTCCACTACAGAGAGTCATGATTCCAATGAAATCAACTATGAGAGGGAGGTGGAAATTCAAGATGTGGTTAAAGAAGGCCACGAGAAGGCAGATCCATCTCAGTTTGAATTGCTCAAAGTACTCGGTGAAGGCTCCTTTGGGAAGGTGTTTTTAGTAAGGAAAGTTTCAGGAGCTGACGCTGGTACTCTTTACGCAATGAAGGTATGGCATTTTTACCTACTCAACAATTCATTTTAACATTTAAGGCGATACCGCGACGATACTAGTGCCGCCAAGTGATTTATATTATATTGATTGTGGGGAACAGGAGACATCGTTTTATAAAGTGAGCAACAAATGCTTAAAGGGTATTCCCTATAAGTAATCGTTGCTCACTTAATAATTTCTTTCAACCCACATATGTAATAATTTCTTCCAACAAGTTACAATAATCTCCATAATTACTAAAAACATTAGTTTGTCTCAAAAAAAAGTTAAAGTATTCTTTGCTCACTTTTTAAAAAAATGATCTTATTCGCCACAATTGATATAAATAATTTGCCTTTTAGCAACTATGCAGATTGAAAAATAATTGTTTTGCATCTCAAAAAATTGATTATTCTTTCCTCCAAGTATTTAAGATTTTACTTTTTTAAATAATCTCTCATAATCGCCCCAATGAATTTAAATCTACTGACGGCGCTAGTGCCACCGGTGTAGCACCTTAATTAAGGTATTGTATAATTTCAATAATTGTAATTTGTCTGTAGAGATAGTAACAGTATGTTTTACTTAGAAGAAATGAAATAAAGTCAAATATAAAA
Organism: Marasmia exigua; assembly: GCA_019059595.1. Lineage (NCBI taxonomy): Eukaryota > Metazoa > Arthropoda > Insecta > Lepidoptera > Crambidae > Marasmia > Marasmia exigua. The sequence continues at coordinate 2,700 of JADPWL010003308.1, read as the reverse complement.
TAGTCGTTTTGGTGTATTATGAACTTATGACCAACCAAGGAAGTATGGCTTGCAGTACATTTTGTAAACAATAACTATCTTATGGCATTATCATGTCTTTGTGTATTTTAAAATTACTATTTGTTTCTTCAGGTACTTAAAAAAGCAACTTTAAAAGTAAGAGATAGAGAGCGGACAAAAATGGAAAGAAATATTTTAGTAGAAATGGGACATCCATTTATAGTAAAATTACATTATGCATTCCAAACTGCTGGTAAACTATACTTAATATTAGATTTCCTTCGAGGTGGAGATTTATTTTCTCGTTTGAGTAAAGAGGTAAGTTTGTAATTTAGTATGTATATGAATTATCTATTTTATAGAACACAAATATTTATAACATTTATTAGTCACTATTACCTTTAAACTGTTTATAGTAATGGTGGATAGAGTTTACTCATTGTTCTGTTATTCTCTGTTTTAAATAAAGCATAATTGCTCACCATCTCATGACATATTAAGTACACAAAGCAGTTTTTTCATTAAATTCATCAATTTTATAATAGATTTTCATCAACATTCTGTGTAAAATTTAAGGCAATTTTTAAAAGTAGATAGACCTTTGTTTAAGAATGGAATATTTTGTATTGTGAATTGTGTTTTACGTCATTTAAAATTGTTCCATAGGTGATGTTCACTGAAGAGGATGTTAAATTCTACTTAGCCGAGCTAGCTTTAGCCTTAGAACATGTACACAGATTGGGAATCATATACAGGGATCTCAAGCCCGAGAACATATTGTTAGATGCAGATGGACACATTGCCCTTACTGATTTTGGATTGTCAAAATTACCACCTAGTAGTGACAAAGCTTATAGTTTTTGTGGCACTGTGGAGTATATGGCTCCAGAAGTGGTCAACAGGAAAGGGCATACATTCGCAGCTGACTGGTGGTCTTTTGGAGTGCTGATGGTATGTCTATCTCAAATTAAATAAATAAATGATAAATTAAAGAGCCAGAAAATTTACTGCAATCATCTAGTTGCAAACCTGGGTATTCCTTGTTTATGAGTACTAGGTGACGAAAACCCGAGCCGTCTCTCAGTACACCCAGAACCGGAATGCAGGAGTTAATTTTCTAGATTAACCTGACCAGGAATTTAACCTTTCGCACTTAGGCGCAACATTGTAAACAAAATGATTGATTCCTTCTTTGTAATTTTATAAATAGTACTTTTTTTTCAGTTTGAAATGCTAACCGGAAACCTGCCTTTTCATGGAACTACAAGACATGATACAATGACTCAAATATTAAAAGCCAAATTAGGGATGCCATCAAACCTCAGTGAAGAAGCGCAGTCTTTATTAAGAGCGTTATTTAAGCGTAATCCACAGAACAGGTTAGTTTCAACTTTCAACTAAATTAATTTATTCACATCTACCATCTAAATTTTTTATTATTATTATTTTATGCAGATTGGGTGCTGGAGCTAATGGCATAGAGGATATCAAGACTCATGAATTCTTTGCTAATATTGATTGGGATGCTTTACTAAAAAAAGAGGTAACTTATTAATATCATATTGCTTCATTGAAAATAATAAGTAGGACTTATGTTTCTTGATCCTTGTTCAGTCACATCCTTTTGATCTGTTTCAAAGTGAATACTGTGATCATGAGACGCCCTGTTGGTCTAGTGGTTTAAGTACCGGGCCGTGATCTCGGAGTCCTAGGTTCGATTCCTAGGTCGAGCAAAAAGTGTGTTCCGAATTTTTCGAACATAGCTCAGGTTTGTGATCACCAATCCGCAATTGGCAAGCGTGGTGATTAAGCCTAATCCCATCATAGTAGCGATGACTTGATTTCTATGATGGAGGCATTTGCCCTGCAGTGGAACAGTTATAGGCTGATAATTTACTGTGATCTTAAATAAGGGTGACGTGATTTTAACGGTAAATGAAACAGTTCTCTCTGTCATGGGCGCATCTTGAGATATTTTTCAGGGGAGAGAGTTATGATTCTGGTGTGGAAACCAGACTATTTGATGGTGATATAGCTCACCTGTCGCCCAACTTCCTACACCTATTAGTATTTACTCTCTTTCTTGAAATATATTACTCGTTTCGATTGGCAGGTTGTGCCGCCCTTTCGTCCAGCGGTGTCGAGAGCCGATGACGCCTTCTATTTTGACTCTGAGTTTACTTGCCGCACTCCCCGGGACTCTCCTGGAGTGCCCGCTTCGGCCAACGCTCACGAGCTCTTTAGGTACGTGACAATATACAGATTATACCATTTAAGTATATCGGATAAAGATCCTGCTATGCCACTTTTCGACCTTAATGCATTGAAATAATGTCTAAAATCAAAAGTATTAAGTTCGAAAAATGTATAGAGAACTTTTCTGTTTGTACATAATTTAATTATTTCAAATGCAGGTGTACTTACTTATAATGAGATAAGTCACGACTTGTGATGAAACCATGTTCTAGTCTTAATGGACTACATAGTTATTCAATTCACTTAAAAATATCTTGAGTGTTTCAATGGGTATAACATAGTATTTGTATTAATCATGTAGTAAATGTACCTAGGATGTAAACATATACAATATACTATCCTAACTAAACCTTCTTAATGGGGGGTATCATTACTATTTTTTTATCTACAACCACACTTCCTCTCCCCATCTCTTCTTGTCCTTTAATTAAAATCATTCGCATA
>JADPWL010001386.1:0-14283 GCA_019059595.1 Marasmia exigua | reverse complement strand
TGCATTATTGACGCGGCGTCAAAATTTGAGTGATGTAACCAATAACACATAGTGACGTTGCAAGTTCTTTTGACTATGTCTTGGGGTTAAGCTTACTCGACAGATTTTTTACACCTTCTATAATTAGTATTTGTAAAGCAAGGTTTTATCCCGTCAAACGATTTTCGAATATCATCATAAAATGTTTATACTTGATTATAACTTGGTCATCAATTTTCGTCACGTCCAAGCCATGAACGGGATGTGCTAAATTCGTAGTGACCAGGCAGGCCTACCGATGAGTGTTTTTCAGTGGAAAAGGGAGGCAAACAAGAAGGCGAATTGGCTGATGGTAAGTGATCCGCTTACTTTAAGACATCCGCTATACCAGAAGGATAGCGAACGCGTTGCCAGCCTATATACTTAGTGTACACCGTATGCGCGAATATACAAACAACATATGTTTCTCGTTAAAATATTTACCTGAATGTAGACCTATGATGATAGTAAGGTAAGCGTTATATGCGTCTGACAGCTCCTATCTCATCAGTGGCTATCAATAACCCCTAGCCTCGATGGCGTAGTGAGTAGTGGGTTGCACTTTAAAGAGACCGGTTCCGAAGGGCCCCGGTTCGCTCCCATGAGTCGGGTCAAAATTTTTTACTAAGTAACTAAGTTTTTAATATTTTTTTGGGTAAGATATTCTTAGTATCAGCCCGGAGTCCGAAGTTGGCGGTCTTGTATCCTCGCGTCCGATTCCTCTCCGATCGTGTCACACTGGTGTCCCATCGGAATATGAAGGAAAGGGAATAGAGAGTGTAACTTGTGCTTTGCGCACTTCAGCACTATAATATCCTGCTTACGTTGGGATTGGCCGCTGTAGCCTTAATCGGTTGGAGGATATTAATCACTGTTACTAATCCTACCGAACATTAACTATTTTTCACGTATGACCATAAGGCGCACTGGATCCGTTTCCGTTTTGTTATTAGTATGATGGCGCTCAAAGACTTAGAATAATTACCGTTTTATCTCTGCACAAGAAAAGCCGGGTTAGGCCGAATATTAAAAATAGAGTCGCTATGAGCATTTAACGTTTTATACAATAGTGCATTGTATTTTAATTAATATTTATAACAGGTCATAACACAACACAACACTTCGCGTCTATAATCACAAAAGTAGTAGTGTGTTTTATACATGTGCATTTAATGTCTATAAATCTGTAAATCCCTATAAACTTAATGTGGGAGAGCCACGCTTAGGCATAAATGGGCCGGCTCGACCGGAGTGATACCACTACCTCACAGAAGACCGGCGTGAAGCAGCGTCTGCGCTGTGTTTCGCCGTGTGAGTGAGGTTACCGGAGGCCCAATGGGGGGGAAGGGGAAAAGGTTGGCAGCACACTTGTGACTCCACTGGTGTTGCAGGTGTCCAAGGGCGGCGGAATTGCTTACGATCAGGTGAACCGTCTGCTCGTCTGCCACCTCTCATAAAAATATAAATAAAGAACATGATTCACACCAATATTGTTTAGCTGCAAATAAATGTGAATAATGATTACAATATTGCAATGACTAAGAAATTACGCTGTGACCTTGAAAGGTGTAATGTGAAACAGTGAGTGAATGATCCGTGTAGTCCCCGGCAGAGTAGAATAGGCCACCCTCACTCTTACCGAGGTGTCGTAAAAGGCGACTAAGGCAAAGCTGCTAGCATGATCATCAGCACCCAGAGAAGGAAAACTCTGCACTTATATCAAAACCCTCGCCAACCCGTCTGCCAAGCGTGGTGAGTATGGCAATTACCCCTCATGTGATTGAGGGAGGCCCCGTGCCCCAGCATTGGGGACTTAAATGGGCTGATGATGATGATGATGATGAGTGAATGATAAATAAAGCTGTACTATAACCTTGGAAATTGTGGTTTTATTATTAAAATAAATCTCCTGATAGATAGGCCTCCCATCATACGCCAGTAACAACACACACAAGAAGCTAGAATAACACCACAAAGGTACACCTATAAGTACGTAGAGCCTAGAATCTTAGAGGATAAGATTCCTAGGAATACCTTAGTTTGCCCTAGCTACCCCTAGATTCCTACATGAAACTTCTATTTCTACAATCACTAACCCCCTTATTACAAAATGCGATCTAAGAATAGTCGGAACTAAACTCGTTTATGTGCGTTCCTATTGAGGGTCCACATTGGAATTTTGAACTTTTGAATGTGTCAGGCTATAGTAAAAGTTCTCAAACGATTGTAAATTCAACATTTAATTTGTAAAAGTTGGCACTCAAAAGTTACATTCGTTTAAATATGGACCCTCAGTCGTGACTGACAGGTACCCATATCTTATAATCTATTTAAAATTTACAACTTCTGTAAATGACTTCTCTTAGTAAAAGATTTGTAAACTAATTTTATAAAATGTCACCCACCCCCCTGTTCACTCAACAATAGAAAGTAGCAATCAGAAGGTGGTCCCTCAATCGATAGCGATAAGTTCACATTAAGTGAGAACCACAAAAAAATTTAAAATATGGGTGTGACTGAGAGTTAGTAAAAGTACTTGAACCAATGTAAATTCAAACTTAAGTTTGTACAAAAAACCATTCAAAGGTTTCAATCGATTTAAGGTGGTCCCTCAATTGAAACGTCTGTCATAAAAATCAATCAATTTACGTAACATTTGTAGTTAAATAGACAATTGCTATAGTCTATTCTTTAGTAAAATTGTTTAACTAACTATTGCTTTACCGAATAGTATTAAAAAATGTACCGTTTTTACTTCAAATAATAATCTAACTCCTGGGAAGAAATAGTACGGTCGAGGTGACCACACTTACGCTTTAAATTTGTCGAAAGTCCTCGAAACGAACAAATTTTTATACACACGCTAAGCTACTGTCTTATTAGTAGTAATTATGTTTGAATTAAAAAGGTTAGGATTAAATTGTCAGCGCTTTTTTTATATTTTGTTAATTTATTATAATTACGCATTATGTGTTATTATCGTGATTTGATCAGGCAAGAGATGTCAAACAAAAATAAATAAATAGTAATGTCAACAAACAGCAATTATTTTTATTTACTTATCCTACAAAGTCCTAATGTGTGGTCACCTCGACCGTAGTATTTCATCACAGGAGTTAGATTTTTGTTTGAAATAAAACGGTACATTTTTTGATACTTTTCGGTAAAGTAATAGTTAGTAAAAAAAAATACTAAATGATAGTCTACAGCATTCGTCTATTTAGCTTCTACAAGCAACGTAAATTGATTTATTTTTATTATAGTCTACTCAATTGAGGGACCACCTCTAATCGATTAAAACTTTGAATGATTTCTTTTACAAACTAAAGATTGAATTTACAATGGTTTAAGTACTTTTACTAACTCTTAGTCACACCCGTATTTTAAATATTATTGTGCTTCTCACTTAATCTGAACTTATCGCGATCGATTGAGGGACCACTTTCTGATTGCTTCTTTTTATTATTGAGTGAATAGGGGGGGGTGACATTTTATAAAATGAGTTTTACAAATCTTTTACTAAGAATAGTAATTTACAGGAGTAGTAAATTTTAACTAGATTATAAGATATGGGTACCTGTCAGTCACGACTGAGGGTCCACATTTAACCGAATGTAACTTTTGAGTGCCGACTTTTACAAATTAGAGGTTGAATTTACAATTGTTTGAGAACTTTTACTATAGCCTGACACATTCAAAAGCTCAAAATTCCAATGTGGACCCTCAATGGGAACGCACATACTCGTTTTGCGTGTTCGTACGGGATGGCTAGAGCTTTAGTACGGTAACAACGGAACGGTCCACTGTTGTTGCGTATGTCCATGGGCGGCGGCATTGCTTACCATCAGGTGATCCGTCTGCTTGTCTGCCACCTCTCATATATAAAAAAGAAAAATCGCGCTTTGTAAGCTTTTTTGAGAAAGTGAGTCAAACGACGAGCGAGTCACCTGAAGGTAAGTGATCACCGCCGCCCATGGACATCAGCTACATTAGAGGGAGTGGAGATGCGTTGACGGCCTTTTAGGAAGGTATACGGCTCGTTTCTTGAAGATTGCAATGTCGTACCGGTTAGGAAATACCGCTGCGCGAAGTTGATTCCACATTAAGGAGGTGCGTGGCAAAAAATGACGTGTAAAGAGCACGGTGGTGGACCTCCACCCATGCAGATGGTATGGGTGGAATCCTAGTTTACGGGGTGTAGTACGAAATATTGAAAATACAACTTTGTTTGTTCAGTAGGGAAAAGTTAACAAAGGTCCGAAATAAAATTATTCATGAACATTGCTAGCCAGTTAATTAGCTGTAGTTAGTTGAATTAAACATGATAATGTTTGCAGCGTGTTATGTTGTATGTGTAATGAGAAAATAATTGTCTGTACATGTACAGACATAATATTGTAATATATATTAATATGGCTGGCATGAGCTCCCTGGCCGTCCCTTTCCCGCACGAAGGGGCAAGTTTGCGTCTCGCGAATGCCGCCTGTCGCAGCCTTGCAAGCACTTAACATTTTTGTAACTCACGATCTCATTTGAACGATGGTCGTTCAGCATATGTTACGTTTGTGCGTTTTCCAAAAAGCAGTTTGAAGATAGAATTAAGTAAGTAAGTAAGTAATCTTCATTGACATATTAAGTTACAATAAGCAGTATCATCAACTATTGCACTAGGCTCACAGGCCTGTATCGCATTAGTTGAGTTGAGTGAACGTTAACAAGTTTTTACATTTAACGACACCTTCGGTTTGGGTTCTTTAAACATACATTTTATTTAATCTAATTAAGGTAATTATAGAGTAAAAGTGATAGTGTGTGTGTGTGTGTGTGCGCGCGCGTGTGTGTATGTATACGTCATAGTTAAGAGAGAATAGGTTCTGTGTCATTATACTTTAGGTTCAGTAGACAGGATTTAATTTTACGTTTGGCTTCATGTGGGGATAGGTCTTTTAAGGGGAATTCTATTGTGTTTAGTGAGTAAGGGTAACGAAGGTCCAATCCGGGGGAAAGGGAGGCTTATAGGTTGGTAGCACACTTGTGACTCTACTGGTGTCGCGGATGTCTATGGGCAGCGGCAGTAACCATCAGGCGATCCGTCTACTCGTTTGCCACCTATCCATAAAAAATCCAAACATGCATCTCTGAATTTTTCAAAACTCTCTGCCACCTTAGCAACATTATTGATCATCAGCAACCCACACTCGTCCACTGCTGGACATAGGTCTCCCCTAATGCACGCCACTTCTCCCGATTTTCGGCCACTCTCATCCAGCCCACACCAGCCAGCCTTCGAATGTCATCATCCCATCTTGTCGCAGGGCGTCCTACACTACGCTTACCGAGTCGCGGTCTCCACTCAAGGACTTTACGGCCCCAACGGCTGTCAGTTCTGCGGCTAATATGACCAGCCCACCTGCCACTTCAGTTTGCTAATTCGGTGGGCTATGTCGGTGACTCTGGTTCTCTGTCGGATTACATCATTTCTGATGCGGTCCTTCAGAGATACTCCATAGCCCTTTCCATAGCTCTTTGAGCAGACTTTGAACCGGTGGACTAGTCCAGCCGTGAGTGTCCACGTCTCGGCACCGTAAGTCATGATCGGAAGGCGCACTGGTCGAAGACTTTCGACTTAAGACTTTGAGGGATGGGTGACGAGAAGACTTGACGAAGTTTACCAAATCTGCCTCAGCCTAGCTGAAATCTTCTATTGGCTTCTCTCTCGAAGTTGTTTTCTGCCCTATTGGAGCGTTGTCTAGATAGACATATTCCTGACACTTCGAGAGGTACTCCATTAAAAGCGACCTGTCCCGGATCAACAGCTCGTTGAACTGACCTTGGTTTTATCTAAGTTCTCCGAAGACCCGAGTGTTTGGAAGATCGCCAGGCTGCTCAACCATCTCCTGTATGTCTTGTAGGCAAAATTATTATGTATAATAAAAATATCATTAAACCCACAACAACTTTTGATATTGTGTGCTGAGATATGTCTTCATAATCGGATCCTTCCTCATGTTAGTTAAGCACATTCACCCCCACACCCCCCCGAGTTCCGCCAAGCTACAGAAAGGGACCGATGGAGACAACTGTTTAACGAAATAAAAACGAGTCACGATCCTCAGCGGTGGGGAGGGACCGACCGAAGAGAGAGATATTTTATGGCACCTACAAAGATCTTTCAGCGCTTGCCATTCTGAATGACATTGATATCCATGTATACAGTGGTGGTTTTTAAACCAGTGGAGAGCCACACTCTTCGTCGCATGAATGGTCCCTTTACCGAGTAATACTACGTCCTCAGAGAAAACCGGCGTGAAGCAGTGCATGCTGCTGTGTTTCGCGGGGCGGGGGGGGGGGAGTGAGGGTACCGGAGGCCAATCCAGGGGAATGGGTGTAAAAGTTAATCAGCCGCACTTGTGACGCACTGTTGTTGCAGCTGTCCATGGGCGGCGGTAATCGCTTACACCAGGTGATCCGTCCGGCTCGTCTGCCAACCTATACCATAAAAAGAAAAAAAATCAATGATTCGTCTCCGCGGTCTCTCCCCACATCAAATAAAAATGCATTGATCTGGCTCGAAGACCAAGAACGTAATTGGGCAAAAATTCTTTGGATAACATAAGATTGGGGAAATCGCAATCACATCACAAAATTCATGTTGCGGCTCTTTAAAAGCCGCAAACACGAGAAGATATTAATATAAGGTTGTGGCTATGGTAAAAGCATGACACTTTATAGCCCCCTGCTTTACCCTAAAAAGTAAAAATATTTTTTCTTTTATTTATCACAATTATCGCCAAAAAACTTTCTGTGAAAAAAACCGCCTTCACAAACCGAACTAAAAAGTGTAAAAATAACGTAATCCCAGAGAAAGGTGTTACCGAAGTCCGGCGCCCAATATTATCTTTAATTTAATACAACATTTAATTATTTCAACATGTATAGGCGCCGACACGGTAAAACCTTTCTCGAGTGTACTGTTATAAATATTTTAGAATTGTAATAAATGTTAGAGAAATAATTATTTTACACTGTTTAGTTCGTGGTTTTTGAAGGCGGTTTTTTTTCACAGAAATAAAAATTTTCCAAGCTTTTTAGTATCTCATTTTTTGGCTCTCTCTTCCACCCACGGCCAAATAACTAAAAAACTAATAAGAGTTATCATTTCACTCCTTACCGTTGAGGAGTTTGACTCTTTCATCGTCAGCAGAGCCACAAAATTAAATACAGTCAGGCGTACATACTGGTGCATTTTGAAAAAAACATTACATGTCCCTAAAAATTTGAGAGTTTCCCCCTCAATTTTTTCGCCAGGATCCATCATCAGATCCTGATATCCTTATCATAGTACCAATCCGGGACTATCTACTTTAAACAAAACATAATATCTAAATCGGTTCATAATGGCAGAGTAATGCGGCGAACAACAAAAAATATTCTAAATCATGTCGAATTGAGAACGTCTCTTTTTTTTGAAGTCGGTTTAAAAAAATAAAATCACATCTGCGTATAAAGACACATCGTGTGACATCACGACATAACGTTCGACAAAATTTTCCATGAAAGTCAAAACAGGATTTCACGCCATTTTTAAAACTTTTTCACCGAGCTATCTTTGAACGACACGTATGTTCGGGAGAGCAAATAAAAGATTGGCAGTTTTCACGAACGGTAAGTTTCCGCGAGAAAACTACAACTAAGCATAAAAAACATTGCCATATTCCGAAATTTTGTCAAACTAAAGATTTATCAGTGCGAGAAAGCTGCCGAAATCAGTATTAACAAAAAAAATCAGTAGGTACAACGTCTCTCGCGGGAACGGAGTTTGGTCATAGTATTTTAGTGACTTTTCCCAAATCTTTCTTCATTTGGGTAAGTATAGCATTTTTTTGCAATTTAAAGCTGTTGCCCGTTAGCAAAAGTCGTGGGTTCGAATCCCACCCGAAGCTGTTCGATATTTTCTAAGTCATTATTATTAAGAATTAAATAGCAATAAAAGCCGTGTGGTTCCCCTCGCGAGCAGAATAGGCCACCCTCACTCTTACCGAGTGTCGTAAAAGGCGACTAAGGTAAAGCTGCTGGCATGATCATCTGCGATGATCTTCTCTGGGTGCTCCCAGAGAAGGAAAACTCTGACATTTCTATCAAACCCCTCGCCACCCGTCCTGCAAGCGTGGTGAGATGGCATTACCCCTCATGTGATGTCACCCAGGCGTTAGGATCGTGCCCAGCAGTAGGACTTATTGGGCTGACGATGATGATGATGATGAAATTGCAAAAAAATTGTTGCTATACCCAAAAAATCATTATGCAGTCTCATTCTTGCTGTGGTAAATATTTGTAGAAGTATTTCCATTGGATATTAGTATTTACATACTATAATATTGATGAACTATCGTCGGCTCGACGGCGAAGAAATAAGCACATTTCGTCGACTTACCGACGCTCCGGTAGCCTTAGTCTGTACAACGTTTCCCAGTTAGTAAAGGTCGTGGGGTCGAGTCCCAAATCTTAGTTAGTAAATAAGTTAGGAATATCTTAACATATACTTATGGTCCCCCAAATTATTTTTAACGTCATGTTTCAAATCTTTTTTATGTGGATTTAAACTTACGAACCACTCTTAAAAGGTTTAAAGTCCTCTTACCTGACAGAACTTGCGACCCCACATGGTACTGCCTGCCTCCCTGCTTGTGGTGATGGCATTATGCAGTAGGTGTTTTTATATTCTTTGAACTATCAACCCTTGAATGTGGTTATTGTGTCCTCACAATAGAACGGTCGGGCGGGACCACCGGAGAAAATTGTAAGTTAAAGATTTTATAAAATCATACTGGGAGACCGGTTTGAGTTGGGTTGGGACAACTAGGTGACGACCATGGTGGTTTTTCTGGGAAAAAAGTTTAGTGACACCTTAGACTAATTTCTATAATTATCTTTGGTAATCCGTACGCTACATCTCTATGGTGGCTCTCAGCCCAGCCGAATATACTAACGCAATGGCATTGGTCATGCGAATTTTATTTATCCTTATCCTTCTATCCTACTTCCTTACTAATATTTATACAGCGAAAGTTTGTTTGGATGGATGTAGGATGATGTTTGTTCCTCTTTCACGCAAAAACTACTAACGGATTTTTAATGAAACTTTACATACTGCTGGGTGTAAGGGGCAATCTAACCACCTTCCTGCCCCAAGCCAACCTCACCTGCCCGTGGTGCATCTGCTAAATTACCAACGAGGCTCATGGCCGACCGACCGATGGCGGTAATACCACAGCTATGAGTGGCCCAAAAATGCCAGGCCATTGACGGTAGCAGCGTCACTGTGCAGCAAAATCCACGTCCTGCGATCGCCAACCCGCCTGCCCATCGGGCGATTTATGGTCAAACCCTCCAATGAAGAGTAAAATAAGGTGGCACATCCTTGGTTTAAGCGACTCCGAAGAGAGGGGCGAGGACACCGTAACTTTGGAGTCGGGCCTACCTAATTACTTCCGCGAGGGAGACAACATTCTCAGGCGGCGTCGGTTTCTGGTCAAGAAGTCCCTCGCTGACAACGTAGTGGAAATGTCCTAGCGTGTCGAACAGGGTATCGTACCTCTCATCAAGCTCACCGAGAGGTACAGGAGCTCAAGGTGGTGCTAGTGTACGCACCGACTTCGACACACTCGACGGAAAGTGGAGGAATGTTCGATGACATATTCGAGGGCACTCCACTTCACCACCAAAACCCACCTAACTTGTTGTCATGGGACTTCAAACGCTAAAGTGGGAGTACAGAATTGCAAACGAATCGGTAGTAGGATCCTTGGATTTGGAGTTTAGAACATAGGGGTAAGGATGCTCGGTCACTTTCTCAGAACGAGAGGGGCTCTTTTTGATGAACTCTTTCTTCAAGAAGCAGCCCCAAAGAAAGTGGGACGTGGCAGATCCCCGACACTATGACCAAAACGAGATCGGACTTCATCATGCGGACAGGCGCATATATTCAGAGATGTCTCCGTGATCAACAGGTCAACACCGTAGCGTCACACTTGTCGCGGCACTCTGAATATCGACTTTACAGCCGAACGAGTCCGCTTTGATGAGGTCAAGATCTCCGCCTACCTCTACTGCAATCCATGAAAGGATCTGAAAAGTTTCAGTTAAACCTGGAAAACCGATTCAATGCCGTGGAAACCACAACGGACGTTGACCAGAACCTCGAAAATGTGGTTCGAGTCCTCAGGGAAGAAGGCACGAGATTTTGTAACATGCAGCGCAAAGGTAGGAAGTCGAAACTCTCTGATGAGACCTTGGGGCTAATGAGACAACGACGTGAGCAACCGACCGTCCGACTTCGTCAGGAAAACGGACTCTAAACGGAGTATCATAAACTTGTGCGCGCGACCTCCGTGCTCCCATACTCTCTCGGATTGAAAGAGCTATTCGAGCAGATCGGGGGTCGAAGGTTTTCGTAAACTCTCGGAAGAAGCCACCTGACAAGCTGACCACATCACGTGGATAAGTTGTTGCTTCAAAGCGGCGTCCTTCAAGAAGTGGCAAGACTTCTATGGCCGTATACGCTTCGCTGCATCTCGCCCTGATCCCGAAATGAGAACTCTAGGGCCACATTAACACGATGCCATTTCACCGCAGACTTGCCAGAAGTCAGCATTGGCCGAAATCGAGATTGCTTCTGTGACATCTGAAAAATGGAAAAGCCCCTGGGAGGATGGCGTTACAAACAGAGTTGTTGAAAGCTGGAGGATACCCGTACTGAGGGAACTCCAAAAGCTCTTAACGATGTCCTCTTCGAAGGGAGACCTCCGGAGGCGTGGAGTAGAGTGTGGGTCGTCTTGTTTTTCAAAAAAGGGGACAAAACCCTTTTTGAAGAACTATCGACCCATTTCCCTTTTAAGCCACGTCTATAAGCTGTTCTCAAGAGTGATCACGAACCGTCTTGCGCGGAGACTCGACGAATTCCAACCACCGGAACAGGCTGGGTTCGGAGCGGATACGGCACCATAGAATTCACATCCACACAGTGCGGCAGATTATACAGAAGACAGAAGAGTATAATCAGCCCCTGTGTCTAGCATTTGTGGACTATGAGAAAGCCTTTGACTCGGTTGAAATCTGGTCTGTTCTGGAGTCCCTGCAGCGATGCCAAGTCGATTGGCGATATATCCAGGTAATGAGATGTCTCTATGATGCCGCTACTATGTCCGTCCAAGTACAGAATCAGCAAACAAGTCCTATACCATTGCATCGAGGAGTGAGACAAGGGGACGTCATCTCCCCGAAATTCTACCGGAACCGATTGCAATTCACGGTGCCGTCCTCGAAGTTGTTCAAAAATACGTATACCTCGGGCAGACTTTGCAATTGGGTAAAAACAACCTCAAGGATGAGGTGAATAGGAGAATCCAGTTGGGTTGGGCAGCATTTGGAAAACTACGTCGTGTCTTCATATCGTCGATACCACAGTGCCTAAAGACGAAAGTCTTCAATCAGTGCGTCCTACCCGTCATGACATACGGAGCCGAAACGTGGACACTTACGGTACGGCTGGTCCACAAGTTAAAGGTCGCTCAGCGGGCTATGGAACGAGCAATGCTCGGCGTCTCTCTCCGAGATCGAATCCGAAATGAGGTGATCCGGCAGAGAACCAAAGTTATCGACATTGCTCACCGGATTAGCAAGCTTAAGTGGCAGTGGGGCTGGCCATATTAGCCGCAGAACCGACAACCGATGGGGTAAACGAGTTCTGGAGTGGAGACCGCGTCTTGGCAAACGTAATGTAGGGCGCCCTCTGGCTAGGTGGGAGGACGATCTGCGCAGGATGGCTGGCAAGAGCTGGATGCGAGAAGCCATGGATAGATCACAGTGGCGAACAATTGGAGAGGCCTACGTCCAGCAGTGGACTGCGATAGGCTGATGATGATTACAGTAATGTAGCTTATAGATCAGAATAACACATAGGCTATAATTTATAAAGATATCTATAAGACCTTGCTTTTATTCGAATTACACGCAGACGAAGTCGCGGGCAAAAGCTAGTGGAGAATATTTTAAAGCTAAAAGCAGGTTTTATTAACTTCGAACTAAAACATTTTCGCTTGAAATTGGCAAAATAACTAACTTCGCAATAAGAGAGACTACATGGGATGTTATTAATATCCTACGTTATTACATCTGTTTTTTTTTTGCCTGCTATCGTGTCTGCCTATAGCTAACACGCAATTATCTCAGTCCGCCTATGTCATCTGTGGGTGTGAGACGACGAAAGACGTGAGAAAGCTTGCTCTGCGATTATATAAAATAAAGAAGATCTTGAAGACCCTGAAATCCTTTTACTTATCTCAAATCCCACATTTGGGATCTGAGAGAGAGAGAGATCTTTGATCTCATGAGACACATTTTCATAAAATTGACTGGAGCGAGATTAAATTTATTCTAGATATTAAGAATCCTTTTACGGATCAGTGGCACTGCCATCAGTTTTTTTATTGATTGTAACGAAATAAGAAAAAAATTATTAAGACATTCAAAATAAAATGGATATGTGATTAATTAAACTTTTTTTCTAGTGTGTTCTCTCAACGCTCACATACGAAGCCAAGTCATGGACGCTAACCAAAGATATGTTGCGCAAAGTAAAGGTTACTCACCGGTCAATGGAGCGTTTCGTGCTCGGATTATCATTAAAACACCGCGTACCCAACAAAGAGATCCGGAGGAGAACTAGGTTGCAGATGTTGGGACGCTACTAGTGTGAGCTAAAGTGGAGATAGGCACTGTAGGACATCTGTCAAGGCGTTAGGACGATAGGCAGACTAAATTTGCTTACCAAATGACAGCCAAGAATTGGGCGAAATCCTGTGGGTAGAACATGGTAGAACCGAGAAGTGACGAAATAAAGAAGAGGCATATACTCAGCAGTGGCTGGACGTGGGCTGATATTATGAAACTTGCTGATCTTATGATATGATGAAACTTATTATGCACACGCAAATTGTTAGTGGCTATCTTGCTAGAGATGATTGTGACATAACTAGCATGTCCACAATAGGAATTTTGTGCAATAAAAATATCTATCTATAGACGGCAAAAGATACATCTGATTTGGTTGACGGTGAAATGCTGCCTTTTAAGAAGTGACACATGATTGACATTGTGTTGACATTTCGCATAGAGAAATTGTATCCAGCGCCTTCTGTCGATGTTACTCGTATTTTTTTGGCAAGGCCGTATCACACCGTACTTTTTCCTCATCTTATCTCAGCTTGATTCCCGGTTGCTGTCCCTTCGGACCCCGGGTTATGCTTAAACCTTGGATCAGGATTTAGGGAGTCGGGTGACAACAATAAAGCGACTATCCTCTGACTTTCATAACCCTTTAACAGCAGACCAGTCCAACTGAATCATGATAACAAATTACAGAACCTCACAGAAGACCGGCGTGAAGCAGCGTCTGCGCTGTGTTTCGCCGTGTGAGTGAGGTTACCGGAGGCCTAATGGGGGGAAGGGGAAAAGGTTGGCAGCGCACTTGTGACTCCACTGGTGTTACGGGTGTCCATGGGCGGCGGGATTGCTTACCATCAGGTGATCCGTCTGCTCGTCTGCCACCTCTCATATAAATAAAAAAAAAAACCTATCCGAAACGTGCTCCTCACGATGTTTTCCCTCACCGCCGAGCTAATTAATGGCAAAAATACGTAAATCGATTTGAAAAATCCAAAAGTGCATGCTCGAATTTCATACCAACGACCTGAACGGCAATCTCGTGTACTCGACATTGAAGTTGAGTACACGAGACGAATTTTCCCTCTGGTTCTATAACCAGCTACATGACGTAACGATAAATTTACTTTGACGTTTCGTACTTTTGAGCGTATTTTTTGTAGTCTTGTTTTAGTTTTAAATTCACTTTTATTTCAACCTAAGCACTGTGCACTTGATTTGACATCTGTAAATGAGCAAAACGTTTTCACAGACCAATATTGTTGCCAATAAATTGAATTCATTTTAACAGGGTTTTCAGCGCGTTGTTATTTCAGGGTTTGGGGCCAATCGTTTTATCTTTAATTCGGTCGGTATGGTTCGGATTACTTTTATCGTTCAGAAAGCCTCGTCGTGGGATATTTAAGTTTAAGAAAGGTGGGATTTACGAATTGTAATGGATGTAATGGACTGTTCACCGCTCTGTTGAGGACGTGTTTAAACTTCTGGACTGGGATGACTTGGCATCAATATAACATGGCGAGTTCATGACGCACACCTTTC
>JADPWL010001384.1:0-12958 GCA_019059595.1 Marasmia exigua | reverse complement strand
AAAGTGCTGGCAATTCTGGCGCGAAGCACGCGACCTAACTAGGCTTGATCGACAAGCCGCCTACTTACCAAAGGCACTGATACACTCTGCCCCATATTCCTATCTTCACTATCTCAAATTTTACCTACCGACTTAATACTCGCCGTACAATGCAGCTTAAAGTTTTAATAAAAAATGCTAAACATCCTCCAAGTTGTTGTACCTACTATAAAATTCTGACAAAAAATATCCCCACTGTAGTTACGATCTATAGTCTAATATTAAAACTTGACTGGCCGGACGGCGAGTGACCTTGCCTCATACGCCAAAGGTTGTGGGTTCGACCCCCAACCTAGATAAACATTCGTGTGATGAACACTTATTTTCAGTGTCTGGTTGAAATATATGTATTTGTATGGCGGTCTTGTACCCCCGTGCCTCGGAAAGCACGTTTAGCCGTTGATCCTACGCCCGATCCCTCTCCGGTCGTGTCACACTGGTGTCCCATCGGAAGATGAGGGCAAAGGAATAGAGAGTGCACTTGTGTTTGCGCATACTTTTGATCATTATAATATATCCTGCGTACCTAAGTGACTGATCGTTGACATTGGCCGCCTTAGCCGAAATCGGTTGGAGGATATTATTATTATGTATTTGTAATTCCTCTGTAGTCTGATAACGGTAAAACAATTGCTTAAGGTGACGGGTATTGCACACTAGCGACGCCAATTTATTTAATACTTATACTTAACTTTTGGTTCTTCTTTTGTACTCGAAATTTGAATCACCGCCAAAAACGGCTCCTTATGACTGACGACCCGTTTGGAACAGTGGTATTATGCACTGCCTCTGGTGCAAGGGTTGCGGGTTCGATCCCCGCACAGTACAAACATTTGGTGCATGATCATATCTGTTTTTATTGGTCTGGGCGTTATCTATGTATTATAAGTATGTATTTACAAAACGAAAAGTATTATATGTATATATTCGTAATCCCACTGTTGATTCTGATATCTGTAACACAGGTGGTTGAGCTACCTATCTCGGAGTCAGATCAATGTATGTGATGTTGTGAAGTATTTATTTATTTATTATGGCGTTAATCCAAAATGTCGAGTGCAAAAACAGATCAAAGTATGCACAATTATTAAATAAATAGTATAAATGTTTGCTTAGAGACTCCCGCTTCGAAATTGTTTAAAATAGATCCGGTTTAGTAGCTAACAATTTAAATCGATTGCTGTCGCTAGTTAGGGCTACCCGTCGCTTTAAGCTACTTAAGGTGACGGGTAGGGACGACAATCGATTTTAATCCCTGTTGAATGATTTAATGTTGTATTAAATTACAAGATAGTATTAGGCGCCGACTTCGGTAACACCTTTTCTCGAGTGAAATTTAATATTATTTTACACTTTTTAGTTCGTGGATTTTGAAGGCGTTTTTTTCACAGATTTTTTTTAGTATGTATAACGCTCAGTAAACATAGGAACATACATATCTATGTACGTATAGATAGGTATGTACCTATGTTCACTGTGGTAGATCACCACGTTTTACGTTTGCGTGGAATTTCAATTTGATGCAAGTCGTGCGGTGTTGAAATATTGTTTTTCATGAATCACCGTTTTAATGCTGCACTACTGCTCCTCTGTATTACTATAATACAGATTTCACGTTACCAAACTTTTTTTTTATTTTGCAAAATAACTAATGTAGCAAAATAATATTATAAACAAATATGATGCGCGCGGTGCGCGCGGGCTCGAATACTGTCCCTCTCACACAAGTTCCCCGTCTCACTCAACGAGTTTTGCGCACGACACCAGCCGCGGACCCTTTATAAGCCGCAGCGCGGAGCCACAACGTCAGATAGCCGACAAGCTAGCGGCCGTGCTGGAGCGACAATGTCCCATAGTCATTCAGTACAGTCAGTTTGGTAACGGAGCCGGATAGCTTCCTGCAAACCACTCCTGAGCCAAGTTAGGGATCCCCATAGCTAACTTATAGGTGAAGAGCCGGACAGCTTCCTGCAGACCACTCTGATACCTGTTAGGTTTTATGTATGCACTAATTACCTATGTAACAAAGGATATCAATAAACATCGAGTATCGATATTATTGGCGTTTCACTCTCACCCCTCTATAGTGGCGCCCAACGTAAATAGAAAAAAAAAAAAAACAACAACAAAAACAAAGGAACATACACAGATAAAAAAAAAAAAAAAAAAACGATACGCCATATTACACTGTGTTCGTGTGGTGTTTTCCTCAATGAGCAACACTGAGGAATTTTTCGATCTGAAGGTAGGAGAAGAAAAACCGATAATGTCAGAATCCCCGATACAACCAATACAACTGTCAGATACTCAGTTTAACCAACTATTATCTAAAATGCAATCTGCTACAATGACATCAAATAAGAATTTCACCCGCTGTGACATCAGATTCTTCGGAGAACGAGACCATAACAAAGTGGAGGAGTTTGTTACCGCCGTGGAGATTTTTAAGAACATCGAAAACATATCCGACGACGACGCACTCACAGGGCTCCCGTTACTATTGAAAGATGGTGCAAGTACTTGGTGGCAAGGCGTGCGATCAGAAATTAAAACCTGGTCTGCGGCTATAAAACATCTACGGTCCGCATTTGCCCCGAAGAGACAACCGCACGAAGTTTACTTGGAACTTTTCTCGTCAGTACAAGGTAATAATGAATCAATTGACGAGTTTCTCTGTCGAAAACGCGCACTACTTGGTCTGTTACCACCGAAGCGTCACAAGGAAGAGGAGCAGATCGATTTGATTTATGGCCTACTAAAACTAGAACTTAAGAAAAAGATAGCAAGAGTGGACATTAAGACATTTGAACAGTTGTTGGAGCGTGCTCGGTACCTGGAAGCACTAGGAAGTTCAAACAAACCTAATATCTCAACCAAAACTACTGTGGTTGAAAGACAGAAGCCCAAACGTTGCCTATTTTGCGGCAGGAAGGGACACTTAGCCGATGAATGCCGCAAACGGATCGCTCAGTACGGAAACGTAACGCCTACTGTAAAGGAGGCAGCAATAGTTACGAATGAAGAAAAACCGCCAGTCACCTGTTATGGATGTGGCGCGCCAGGTGTTTTAGAAGCAACTGCAATAACTGCAAAACAAAGGAAAGTCCACCAAAGCCAGTATCATTCTTTGCGCTTAACACAGCACTGCAGCAAAACCATATCAAGGTCCCGACAATAGAGATATCGATAAAAGGGAAAACTGGTTACGCATTCATTGATACTGCCGCTAGGACCAGCATCGCGAGCGACTTACTGTACCAAATTCTTCTGGATGCAGGAGTAACATTCACGGAGCGGAACGCCGAAATTTGTCTGGCCGATGGCACGGTGAAAATGGAAGCGCTTCTTACATGCACTGTGGAGGTAGTAATTGGTAACCGTATATTGCCCATTACACTCACCGTATTACCAAACGCAAAGGATAATCGCACGCTGCTGGGGATTGATTTTCTAGAATCTGCGGGAATTACTCTCAATTTGCCACAAAGAGTCTGGTCTTTTATAGACAAACCGCAAGAAACCTTTCAATTCCTGCAACTAAAAAATGAAAAGATTCCAAATGTCGTGAAAAAAATCAATTTCGAAGACACTGGGCTGTCGGAATTCTTGCGTTGGTCAAGGGAACTGAAGATGATTTCACCAATGACAACGACGCCGTCACCAGTATACCAGGATGACAGCCCCTGTAATAAAAAGCCACGCTGGGAACTGAAGAAACTGGATACCCCACCACGACCAGTTCGTCCACGCGAGCCTGCAGATCAAAACTCAGCGATTGATCCTCGTATTGATTATGTTTTAATAAACCCTATGACACTGTATTCTCTTAATATTTCATTATCTCCCGATGAAGCCCAATCACTATGCAATGAACAAAGAACTCAGTTAAATGCACTACTGACCCAGTTTAGCGATATATTTGAGGTA
This sequence comes from Marasmia exigua, assembly GCA_019059595.1. Taxonomy (NCBI): domain Eukaryota; kingdom Metazoa; phylum Arthropoda; class Insecta; order Lepidoptera; family Crambidae; genus Marasmia; species Marasmia exigua. The sequence continues at coordinate 8,992 of JADPWL010001384.1, read as the reverse complement.
AATGAGGGACATACACTCTATGCAGAACATAGAATTAACACTGGTAACCATCAGCCTATAGCAGTAAAGCCATATAGATTATCTCCAGCTAGACAAAAACAGCTTAGAGATAAATTAGATGAAATGATCAGTAATAATATCATAGAAGAGTGTGACTCACCTTGGTCTGCTCCTGTAATATTAGTTCCAAAGGGCAAAGACGATGTAAGAGTCTGTGTTGACTATAGACGATTAAATGAAATCACTAAACCTGATAGATATCCCCTACCACGAATAGATGACTTGTTACACCAAGCAAAAGCAATGCCTTTTATGTCTACTATCGATCTCCAATCAGGCTACTGGCAAATAAAGATGCATTGTGAAGATATGGACAAGACTGCCTTCATTTCACCCTTCGGAATGTACAGATTTAAACGTATGCCATTTGGATTACGTAATGCACCCGCTACATTTCAACGTCTGATGGATAAATTTGTAAACGGGCTACGGGCTCAGTGTGTCCTATCTTATTTGGATGATTTGATCATACGATCAGATACATTTTCTCGACACCTTCTAGATCTACGAAAAGTTTTTACAAAGCTAAGAGATTTCAATCTACGTGCAAATAGGAAAAAATGTAAATTCGGCTGCTCAAAAATTAAATATTTAGGACACCTTGTCGTCCCAGAAGGAATAAAAGCTGATCCTGAGAAAATATCTTCCATTTCAAATAGAGCTGAACCGAAAAACCTGAAACAACTAATATCATTCCTACAAACAGCGTCATGGTACCGACGATTCATAGAAAACTTTGCAGACATAGCAAGGCCACTAACGAATCTCACGAAGAAAAAAGTGACATGGCAGTGGAACGAACAACAAAAAGCATACGATACTCTAAAAACTGCATTGACTACATCACCAGTATTGAAACAAGCTGATTACGAAGCACCTTTCACAATAAAGACGGATGCAAGTAATTACGCCATCGGAGCAGCTTTGATTCAGGGGGAGGGTCCACAAGAGCACCCGATCGAATACGCTAGCAGGCTCCTAACAGCAGCAGAACGTAATTACACTGTTACAGAAAAGGAAGCCTTGGCGATAGTATGGGCAATATCACGTTTTCGAGGATATATAGAAGGAAGCAAGTTCTTGACAATTACTGACCACCAGCCATTAAAGTGGTTATTAAACTTAAAATCGCCAACAGGTCGACTTGCAAGATGGGCCCTACAACTACAGCCTTATAACTTTGAAATTAAGTATTCCCCAGGGAAAAGTAATGTTATAGCCGATAGCCTATCACGACCCCCATGCGACAATCACACTGATACGTGTGATATCTGTCAAATAGAAATCGACTTGCCTAGAAGAAATGAAACCAACATTCGCAATGAACAAATGAAAGATGAAGATGTCAGTTTGATAATAAAAACCCTAGAAGATGAACCAAATTCCGAAGATTATCAGCAATGGTCGAAAAGGGGTTACCTTCTTCACAAGGGTGTACTATTCCGATTCACCCCAGATCAAGAAGATGAGAACGCAAAATTGGTAATACCTAAGCATGAAGTAAGCAATGTGTTAAAAGCATTTCATGACTCACCAACCGCTGGTCACCTGGGCGTAGACAGAACTGTGAAACGCATTGAAAACAATTTCTTTTGGAAAGGATTACGTAAAGATGTGATAAGATATGTAAAAACCTGCCTTGAATGCCAAAAATACAAACCAACAAATCAAAAACCCGCTGGCTTATTTCAATCAACAGCCACAAATCAAAGATTTGAAGTCTTATCCATAGATTTGTTTGGTCCACTACCTAAAGGACCAAATGGGGAAAAATGGATCTTATAGCGTAGCTACTTTGGGAGTGGGTAGTGTTAGTACTGTGAGGGTTGGTTGGTAGGTAGCCAAAACACTTTATGGAGATATATTTTCGTATATTGTCTCAAATTAACACAAGATAATAATTATTTATATCGGAGCAACAACTTAACATGGACGCGGTTGGTTAGCGAGAGAGTGAGGTAGGTGTGGGGGGAGAGGAACTCCCGTACCAATCAAACCAGTATTGCCCTGCGGGCGTTTACGGAACTAACATGGCAGAAAATAAGTGCTAGCGGTACCTAACCGGCAGCAAGGCATTGCGCTTAGGGCGCGATAGAGGGCGCTGTCTCGCTATATACTCCCCCTCCAGAGGATGAAAGCGTCCTCGCTCATTCGCTGGCCATACATTATCATTGTTACAAACATTTACAGAAACACTACTTTGGTTAGACACATTATGACATTCATTATTTGAATCCACATTAGAATTGTAATTTCTATTCGTTACATAAAGATTAGGCGAGTACATACATTCCTCCCTATCAGACACATTATTGCATTTATCATTTAAATCCACATTAGAATTGTAATTTACATCGGTTACATAAAGATTAGGCGAGTACATACATTCCTCCCTATCTGACACATTATTACATTTATTCTCATTTAAGTTACGACGGGGACGGCCACGTTTCCGCCACCGGAACTACAGGTTGAGGTAGGGTCGTATCGCGACCCAGGTAAGGTGTTAACTGTTTAATGTGATACTTCCCTAAGTACCTACTGGAGTCCTGTGCGGGTGCTATGATATAAGTTGTAGGGATTACCTTTTTAGTAACCACGTATGGTCCATCTCTTTTTGGTACGAACTTCGATGTCAGGTCCTTTCCTTTGTTGCTAAGTACATGCGAATTCAATAATACCAAGTCACCTGCAACAAAACTTTGTCCTACGCGACGTGACTGATCACCATAGTCCTTTCTTTTATCCTGCTGACTTTCGACCTTCTCGCGAACTGCAGCTAGCGTATTGAGAAAACGTTTTAGGTATGGTGTTATCTGTGGAACGAAATTTTCTTTCTCCAAAACCAAACGAGGATCATTTCTTACTTCTAAAGGCGATCTCAGCTCTCTGGCAAACATCAAGTACGCTGGCGAAACTCCTGTAGTTTGACAGCGTGCAGAATTTAACGAAAAACGTATAGACGGTAAGTATATAGGCCAAGAATTATGTTTATTACCTACTAATTGTGATAACTGTACTTTTAAATCTCTATTCTTTCTTTCCGCAGGGTTCCCCTCAGGATGATACAGCGGTAACAATTCCTGCTTCACATCTAACACGAACATACACTGTTGCATTACAGCTGAAATAAATTGTACACCATTATCTGAAATAATGCGACGCGGTAGACCAAAACGTAGAAAATATTCCTCTATGAGTGTACGCGCGCACGCCTCAGCTGTCGCTTCTCGAAGCGGATATAACTCGACCCATCTAGTTGCGGTGTCCTCGACCAATAAAATCCATTTTTCATCCTTATCACCTGGAGGTAAGGGTCCGAATAAATCTATAGCAATAACCTCATTTCTCTGATTCAGGATCGGCGTCTGCAACAACCCTGGTGGCTTGTCGTTGGCAGCCTTGTAGCGCTGACACGATGTACACGTTCTGACATACTCGACAATGGCACGACGCATCCCTGGAAAATAAAACTTTTGAGCAACTCTTTGATATGTCCTCTCGATCCCTTGGTGACCTGCCAGAGGAGAGTCATGACATTCTTTTAATACTTCTTCTCTTTGATCCACAGGTATAACTAATTGCGGTTCTTCTGTATCCGCATCCGGATTATAGCGATAGAGCACTCCTTGCTCCATAATATAACCTCTTCCCGTCCAACGATGAACATCAATTTCCTCTTCACTTTCCAGATTCCTAATTATCTTAGCAAGTTCAGGGTCTGCAAGCTGACCTGATCTTAACTCGGAGGGTCTCTTCGCAGGTAAGTCAATCGTTACTGAACATATCCCACATGCATCTGCGGAGTTCTCATCGCAGTTGGGACGGCTCAGGGTATCTGCTATTATATTTACCTTCCCTGGTGTATACTCATAATGCAAATCAAATGCTTGTAATTTCAGTGCCATCTTACCAATCTGCCTGATGGTGATTTTACAGTCATTAGCCACTTCAACGGCTGGTGGTCGGTACCTACGACAACCCTATGACCATCAATATAAGAACGAAAACGTTCCACAGCCCAGACTATGGCTAAGGCTTCCCTCTCTGTTGTTGAATAATTTCTTTCTGCTTGATTGAGCAATCGGCTCGCATATTCAATAGGCCTTTCATCATTACCTTCTCCTTGTAGAAGTACTGCACCCAGAGCGTAGTTACTGGCATCAGTTCTGAGCACAAACGGTTTGGTGTAGTCAGGTTGGATGAGGATGGGTGGTGACGTCAGCAACCTTTTTAGCTCCTCGAAGGCTTGATCTTGCTCTGTCTCCCATCTCCATGGCTCATGTTTCCTAGTCAACTTTGACAGTGGTTCTGAAATTTTAGAAAATCCAGGTATAAACTTCCTAAACCAAGAAGCAGTCTGTAAGAAGGTTCTTAGATGTTTAAGTGATGACGGCTTCTTCATATCTAATACAGCTTTCACTTTTTCTTCATCAGGTGATATACCATCTTTAGATATCACGTGACCTAAATATTTGACAGTGTCTCGTGCAAAAACACACTTATCCCGATTCACCCTTAATTTAAATTCGTGCAGTCTTTCAAATACAGCGTGCAAATCCTTTATGTGGCATTCCATATCAGCCGATATTATGCAAAGATCATCCAAAAAAGCTAAAATAGTAATATTCTGCAACTTCGGGCATGAGCAAAGACGATCAATTAAACGCTGAAATGTAGCTGGTCCATTCTTTAACCCAAATGGCATGCGTTTGAAGCGATAAGTGCCTGACGGTGTCGAGAAGGCAGTCTTATCTTTATCACGGTTAACGGCAACTTGCCAGTACCCAGATTTTAAGTCTATAGTACTCATAACACAACCCTGTTTTGTCCTTTGTAACAGCTCATCAATCTTCGGCATTGGATAAGTATCTGTTTTAGTAATACTGTTCAACTTACGGTAATCGACGCAAAAACGAAAACTTCCATCACGTTTAGGCACTAATAGTGCTGGTGCTGACCATGCTGACTCACACTCCTCAATGATATCCTCAGCAAGCATCTTCTCTACCTCGCGCTGCATAACCTCTGCGCGCGCTGGTGTCATGCGGTACGGCGGAACAGCAACTGGCGCGTGTTCGCCGGTATCAATGAAATGCTCTGCATACTGCGTGGCTTCACCAGTCTCTCGGAACACATCACTGAAAGAGTTTATTAAATCATTAAGTGACATACTATCATTATCACAGTTTTTTGGTGTTGACTGTACCTCATTATAACCTTGTTCTAAATCCTCATAAAACAACCTGTACTTCCGGTGCTTCGTGTCCGAAAAGTACCATAATGATTTACCAAAATCAAAAACTAATTTGGCTTTGTTCAAAAAATCTATCCCTAATAAAGATTGATTGTTACAAGCATCTGGAAAAACAATAAATTCAGTTTCAATTATTTTATGTAACATTTTCACATTCACTGAGGTAACTAAAACCTCCATTTTCCTAGATAAACCATCTGCAAGCTTCACATCTCTAATTTGCTTTTCAAAACATTGACCACTTTTTATTAAAAAATTATACATTGATTGGCTAGCTACACAGCCTTTAGCGGCTGAATCCACTAATGCAATACCTTTCCCACCTAATATTTCGATATTTAATATTGGTCTCTTATTACCATTAGTGTAACCCTATTGTTACATACAGTTGACTCCCCCTGCATATTAACATTGGTGGTCTCACACGCATAAAACTTATTGTACTTATAACTACTACAATTTGGACATCTTGCTCTTATTATTCCTATTTCACCACAGCCATAACAATACAAATTTTTACTTTCCTTTTTGTCTGTTTTCAGGGATCCATGATGCGGCGGTGGCGGCAAATGCGGCGACCCACCCAGCGGCGGCGCACGCGACCTCGGCGGCGGCGGTCCATATGACTGCGACGTACGCGACTGTGGCGGCGGTGGCGGCAATGGCCCACCCGACGGCGGCACCCAGTGCGACGAACCTTGCGGCTGCGATACCCGCATCGGCGGTGGCGCGGCCAGACTGTCCCGGCGGTGGCACTGCGGACGACCCACGAAACTGCGCGGAGAATGGCCCACGCGACGGTGCACCCGGCGACTGCAAGCGCTCCTGCATCGCATCTTCTATGCTTCGAGCCTTCCTTATAAGATCTTCAAAACAAGACAATGTGTCCCTTTCTATTCTTTTTCTTATACGGACGTCTAACAACCCAAACGTCATATCCAATTGTACCTTCTGTGAGATGTCGTTTTCTGGTAATTTAGCAAATAAAGCGCGTACTTGTGCGACAAATAACTCTGTGTTTAACTTTCCTTGCTGCATACTACATAATTCTTTATATATTTGAAACGGTGCTCTTCGTTCCCCAAATGCGCTCCTCAGGCGATCTATTGCTTCGCTCCATGTTTTCGTATATTGTTTTATACCTTGCCACCAAGTTGCGGCGGAATGTGATAATAATAATGAAAGTCCTCTCAGTGCGTTTTCGTCGGAAACGTTGGCGGCAGTTTTAAAAATTTCGACTGCATCGATAAAATTCTCGACAGACTCGTTCTGCGAGCCACTAAACCTTGCACTACAAGTAATGAAATTAGCACCAACCGGGGCGGCGGCCCTGTCTGTCGGGACAGCTCGTACTCCTCATAGTAAGCGACGGCTCCGTTTGTACCTGATGCATTACTGGTGTAGATGATCGTACTTCTTGTAATAGAATTTGACAAAATTCTGCTTGTGATTGCTGCAACTGTCCCATCAGTGCGGCGAAATGTTCCTGAGTCATTAAGATGGACGCGCCCGCGCTGCTTCCCGTGGCACCTTCGGTTGCTGTTTCAGTCGCGGCGTCTTCATTGACCAACTCCTCGGCGTTAATTTCGGCCGGAATTATAGTTTCATTGAGGTTTGCCTCCCTCGGCAACGAACTTCGGCTCCTGGTTCTTGGCATTTTCCTAATAATTCGGTTTTCCAAACCCAAAATGGCGGCAGACCTTCGCGTCCACACCACTCACTAACACACGTTGGGCGATCACTTATAGCGTAGCTACTTTGGGAGTGGGTAGTGTTAGTACTGTGAGGGTTGGTTGGTAGGTAGCCAAAACACTTTTATGGAGATATATTTTCGTATATTGTCTCAAATTAACACAAGATAATAATTATTTATATCGGAGCAACAACTTAACATGGACGCGGTTGGTTAGCGAGAGAGTGAGGTAGGTGTGGGGGGAGAGGAACTCCCGTACCAATCAAACCAGTATTGCCCTGCGGGCGTTTACGGAACTAACATGGCAGAAAATAAGTGCTAGCGGTACCTAACCGGCAGCAAGGCATTGCGCTTAGGGCGCGATAGAGGGCGCTGTCTCGCTATAATCTTTATTGTAGAAGATACAGCCTCCCGATGGGTGGAATTGTTCCCATTAAGTAAAGCTACAGCTCAACAATGTGCCCTAACTCTTCTCAATGAGATATTTTTAAGATATGGTCTACCGCGACGGATAATAAGTGACAACGGCACACAATTTATATCTGCTGTTATGCAAAAATTGACATTCTGCCTAAACATTGAACAATTTCTAACTCCTGTTTATCACCCAGAGCCGAACATTGTAGAACGAAAGAACAGAGACATGAAGAGTCGAATCGCAATTATGGTAAAAGATAAACATGACAAATGGCCGGAAACCTTACCTGCTATCAGGTTCTCAATGAACTCTGCTTACAATCAAAGTACAGGGTTCTCATCAGCTTACCTCACGTTTGGTAGAGAGATGCGAACTATTTACGAAATATTCCACAACTTTGGAGAAATTGTACAAAGTGAACGATTTGTACCTGAAATAACTCCACATTTAAAGAAATTGGCTAATGACTTAGCAACTGCAAGAGATAACATTGAAATAATGCAAGACAACAATAGAAGAAGAGCTAACGTAAAGCGACGACCCGATCCTGGTTACAAAAATGGAGATTTAGTCTTGGTACAAACACATCCTATAAGCAATCAAGAAAAGCTATTCTCCGCTAAATTTGCTCCCCGTCATGATGGGCCTTATGTAATTGTAAAGAAGCATGGAAGTTCTATATATGAGGTTGCCAATACCCAAGAACCTACAAAATCAATTGGAAGGTTCCACACATCAGCTATAACTAAATTTGAAAAACGAGGCGACGAGACACCGGAACCAACTGCCCCTATTAGACGACGAGGTCGACCAAGAATCCACCAGTCCTCTTGATTCCTGCTACTCTTACGGGACGTTAACGAGTACCAGAGGGGGAGATTGTAGCAAAATAATATTATAAACAAATATGATGCGCGCGGTGCGCGCGGGCTCGAATACTATCCCTCTCACACAAGTTCCCCGTCTCACTCAACGAGTTTTGCGCACGACACCAGCCGCGGACCCTTTATAAGCCGCAGCGCGGAGCCACAACGTCAGATAGCCGACAGCTAGCGGCCGTGCTGGAGCGACAATGTCCCATAGTCATTCAGTACAGTCAGTTTGGTAACGGAGCCGGATAGCTTCCTGCAAACCACTCCTGAGCCAAGTTAGGGATCCCCATAGCTAACTTATAGGTGAAGAGCCGGACAGCTTCCTGCAGACCACTCTGATACCTGTTAGGTTTTATGTATGCACTAATTACCTATGTAACAAAGGATATCAATAAACATCGAGTATCGATATTATTGGCGTTTCACTCTCACCCCCCATACTAATATTATTATCCTACTAAATATCCTGCAAAACTTAACGTTTATTTTGCAAAATAACTAAGAACATGTAACTATATTTTAAACTAGTTTCGGGACTTCATTCTTCGATACCAGGTGGTTTAATTTTAAACCGCCCCGTACCGAACGAGAATATACCTGTCGCATCCCAACAAAGGAAACTCCGATTCGGTCGTAACGTGTGCTTTAAATTAAGCCCTTTGGTTCCTTCTCTACAACAGTTCCAACCGGTG